>JAFMOD010000415.1:116721-165665 GCA_019802435.1 Corydoras maculifer | reverse complement strand
CACGATATAGGAACCTCATGTACTTATGGGGACTGGCTTATGGTCCTCACAACGTAAATCATCCAGTTGTAAAATAAATTCATGTTGTATGGATATAGTAATGGTTGTTTTATGGTTAGAGTAAGGGTGTGGTTAATCTAAGGGTAGTTATGTGTTTGGGTAAATCCATACTAAATAAAACTCTATGTAAAATCCCTATAATGTATTCAAAAAAAGTGATTGTGTGTGTGCATGTATGCAGGTGCGTATGCTTTCATTCTAATTAACTTTGTAAGTTAGTTTTTCACGTCTGCCGTTATTCATCTTATATCCAACTAGTTCAGGAGGTCATGTTGACAAGACGTCCAAACACATTTAGCCTTAAATTTTAGTTAGCCACTGAATACCATTAAGTATGGTAAAGGAAAAGTAATGTGAAAGAAGCCTAGATAACTCACAGTATCACGTATGTCTCCTTTTTGCTCATTTACCCAACGAGTCTGATGACACGCATACTGTCCTTCACTTCAATTTAATTACAATAAAGTATCAGAGTGAACAGCATATTTTAATGCATGTATGTACAATCATCTAAAAATAAAACTAGTATTTATATACAAGTATTTTAAGGCTTTACATAAACTTAAGGCAACAGTGATATTGTCTTCAGAGAAAATTGGGATATGGGGCATTATCTGTATGTAATTGATTTGTATTCATCCATCCAAGTATCTATCGTTATATGTGCATGTATGTTTACGTGTAAACTTATTAAACAGATTTAGATATATTTAAGGTATTACTATTAACACATAATGTTAGAATTTAAAATTGAATTTACAGACTATTTTCGTAGGAAAAGTGATGAAGTTTTTTAACATTGACGTGAACCCAGTGATGGTAAAAGGTGCGAATGACTTCCATATCAAACGTGGCATCAAACTGATGGCTGGATGACTAAACTCAATTCTGTTATTAAAGAATCTGTTCTGCTTTGATGTTTGTGTATCTGATTTTTTTTAGTCATGTTTGTTGGCTCATGCTGTGTGTATTTGATTGTATGTGTGCATTATGGTTCTGGATATGCAGTTTAAAACTAAAGCAGAACAATTACTTGTTGATCAAGTTACCAAATCAGATGATAAGGTTGCTGAAATACGGACACACACTTAAAAATCTTTACTATATTAAATATGTTTATTTAAAACCATCAGAAATTAACTAGATAGATAATTTATTTGTAAATTTAGCCCCGAGATCAAATCATGCTCTTAATTTAAAGGAAAAAAGGGGCATGCGCACACATGCGCACACACACACACACACACACACACACACACACACACACACACAAAAACTCTACAGTATATATGCAGTATACATCAAAGAGATTTATTGGCCAACTGGTTATACTGGGTATTTCTCTCTATTTTGAAAACATACATACTATAGGCCTTGTGGTGGCTAAAAAATACATTTCTGACTTTTGAACAACATTGAAAAGTGCATAGAACTGAGGGGGAGCACAGAACTGTAGAAAGCAAAGGTTGTAAATAGCCTATGAGCTCATTTCTTTCAAATACATCAACCTTAAAAAAATATAAATGGGCATAACAAATGATATTTTTAACATTCAGGGATTTTGAATGCACACATTTTTGCCAGAGGTCATAAAAATCCCATAACATATTAGACATCCCACAGTTACAAATATTTCAGGGGCAAACATGGAATCGACTAAGTGACAAAGCCAAAATCACAACACCATTTTTCTAAAAGCAATTTACACTGACCTCCTTTTTCACTGCCAAAGTGCAAAAGCGTATTGGTTAAAGAAGCAGCACAAAGTATAGAGTCATACCTCGCATTCTCTGGAGCCAGAAATGGAGTAGGTGCACGGCCCTGTTCCGTTGACCAGAACGTCTGTGGCCTCAGAGCCTGAGGGTTTGTAGTCCACGTAGTACTCCTGCAAGGGTGTGCTGAGCGTACGTTCGGTCTCTCTGGACTTTTTCCGGCGTTTACGAGCAGCCGATGAGTTTTCCTGCAGCTGCTTGACGCTGCTTGGGTAACGTTTCCATGATACGTAAATCACCAGGAGAATCATCGCCACTGACAGAAACAGGGCGACACTTCCCGCGACTATCTTGTGAAAGGACACTGGTTCATAATCTTGTTCTGGAGGGGAGATGTCAGATTGTGGTGGTCTTGAGGAGGTTGGGTGTTGCAGGGATGTGCCTTGGCCTCTTCGGCTGCCCCCGGAATGAAGTGTAGGGGAAAATGGGACAGCAGCATTTAGAGCAGGGATGCCAGATAGTGTTGATGGAGAACTCGACAGTGAGGGGGTCACAAGTATGACTTTGCAGACTCCACTCGCCTCAACAGCCTCCAGGACCTTTTCACCCTGGAGCTCTTTGGGTGAGGCACAAATCATGGGTGTCTCCTTGTTTCCATGGAAGTTTTTTAGCCAAGCCACAAGAGGGCAGATGGCAGAGCCACAGTCCCACATGTTTCCAGCAAGGCTGATCATGGTGAGGGACATCCAGGATGAAACAACTTCATGAGAAACATTCACAAGCTTGTTGGAATCCACGTTGAGCATCTGCAGGTTGGGCATGCAGCGGTAAACCTCAGGCTCCAGCTCCTGCAGGTCATTTCCAGACAGGTCCAGCTTCTGAATGGATGACCAGGTCCATGTGAGTCCCTCACTCATGGTCCTGATACGGTTCCACTGCAGGTAAAGGGCTCGGAGGTTGTATAGCCTGGGGAAGTTGGAGAAGTTGATTTTGGAAAACTGGTTATGTTCGAGGTGTAGTTCCGTCAGCTTCACCAGCCCTGACATGGCATTACGGGTAATGCTGCGTAGACGGTTGTACCCAAGGTCTAGGAATTCCAGATTGCGACAGTCCTGAAAGAGGCGTGAAGGGAGGTTCTTTAAGGAATTGGAGCGCATGTGCAAACTTATAAGTTTGCGCAACCCTTGGAACTGCCCTGGCTGCAGAGCCTGGAGCTTGTTGTACGATAGATCGAGGTTCCTCAGATTGGGGACCAGATGAAAGGTGGTATTGTGGAGGAGAGTTATTTTGTTGGAGCTCAGGATCAGCTCTTTGAGCCTCCTTATTCCTTGAAAGGCACGAGCGTCCACATTTGCAATATAGTTGTGGTCCAGGTAAAGCCAAATGAGCTGGTTGAGCCCGACGAACTGTCCGGCACGTAAGCTAGCCAGGCTGTTGTAACGCAGGGACAAGCCCTGACAGCCACCAGACAGGTTTTTCGGCACATCGCGGAACGCACTGGACTCGCAGTAAACGATCTTGCCATCGCAGCGGCAGCTTCGTGGGCATGGCCGCTCACCGTGACAGAAATTGGCAGAGAGCCATGCCTGCACCAGCAGCACCACAACCCATCGCCGTCGCATGGCAGAGCCTGAAATGGAGCAGAAACGAGATCAGTCATCATTTTACTCCACAAAACATATTCTTTGAATCTTGATCAACGTGATAACACAAGTGGATCTTTGACAATATACAGCTTTGAACCATCAAATTTCCTCAGCTGCCACATGGGACCCAATTAACAAAGCTTAGTGCAGGAATCAGCCCTGTCACTGCTTATTGTGTTCTGTGTTAATCTTTGGCAAAGGCAAGCATGTTATGAGGTTATGTAGTCATGCTATTCTTCTAGATGGAAGATCAACGTAGCATCGAAAGAGCTGTATTTTTCTGTCAGGCAGAAGCCATCTTATTAGATCACGGCTGAAATGAGTGGCTTTAAGCCCAAACGGTCACATTTGTTTAGCCCCTCTGCTGCCATGATACCAGTTTTGCTGTAAAATTGACACAGAGGACCTTTCTGGATCTAATCCCACACAGAGAGGCATAAGGTAAATAAGATAAATAAAGCGAGGATTAAATCATGATTAACAAGTTTAAAATCCCAGACCGAGCACACTAGAACAAATATGTCACCACGCTGCATTGGCTTTTCCTAAGTGATAGATTTGATCAATTTCAAATCAAAGTGGGACTGCATCTGAAAAACTACTCTTGATCCCTGTAAATTGTGATTGAGCCATTTCTGAGAAAGAGCATTTATTGATGACCAATAATCCAGGGATTCAGATGTTATCAGGATATTATCAGTTAATAAGTAAGGGTGGGGTTGATGCATGTGGTGCTGAATTTAATGAAGACATTTCAAGTCATCACAAACAGAACACCCATGGTCTTATAATATGCATTCAGTGCCGGCACACTGCTCTGACTAGAATCACACATGGTGCTAAATAATAATGATCCCAGCACAGGACGTGTTTATTTTTTATTTTGTAATAACACAAGATTATTTTAACATGAGAACCAGAACCTGCAAAAATAAATTAATAATAATAATAATTTAAAAAATGCTGTCATCGAATGTCAGTGGACGTTCTTGACCCCTCGAGCCAGAGGTTGAGGAGGCTGTGGCCAATGACTACATAACTGTGGGCAATCAGATGCCAAAGTCAATGTTTAAAGACCATATCACTGTGTGTTCACTCTATTTAGGGAAGCCACAAAGAGGGCCAAGCTTGAAGGGACACTGCCACCAATCTCACCCCCCACCCCCACCCCTACCCAGCCTCCCAACCTAAACCCGAACAGCCACTGCAAATCATGGATGGATGTTGCAGCAGTCACACATCCACACCTGACATGGCTCAGTTACCAAACAGCTTTCAGCATCCCTGTCTAGGATGCAACCCGCATCATCTCAACCTGCGTGACAAACACTATGCATAGGCGCATTGATAATTGACATATGCTTTGTTTTTTTGGTACATAATGTAATATGCCAAGCTTTATTTTTATATGTTGATCTGTCTGACTTTTGGACTAGTTCAAAGAGTGACGCAATGTTTGTCAAAACTCTGCATGGGGTATGAATATTCGGACAAATGATTATTATAGTATACCAAGGTATGTCATAGACCTAAACACACTCACACACACACACACACACACACACACACACACACACGTGCAACAGGGAGGGAACGCAAAGGGGCAGCCCTGAATAATCCTGGACATGCAGTGATATGCGCACATTAATGAGGTTTTCCCGAGATTTAGTTTTTTTTTTGTTTTTTTGGGATTTTAAAAGACGCAAAAGAGAAACTGCGTGTAAAAAGTCCAATCTAAGATCCGTTACCACGGTCAATGAACGACAAGTGTGCAGCAAAACTGCTTGGAGGTAAAAAAAGGTCGCATTTAAGTCTCTTAACGCCTCCATTAGAGAATCATCCACCCACACAGACGCGAGCGCACACACGCCAAAATGCTCTCTCCATCTTTCTAATTAATATATATATATATATATATATATATATATATATATATATATATATATATATATATATATATATATCATATTATTTATTACAATTTATTGCCATTGCAAGATATTATAGTGCCATTTTCCTGGCACTCAGGTGTGGAATAAACTACACACCGGTTGCATCCAAATCTTGTCGTTTCGTGGTGTTTTCAGCACCTTAAACCCTTCGTTCCTTTCATTAGAAATGTCTGCGCTCCGTCAGGTTGCCCCGCAAACGGAAACCCTATTCATTATGGCTTTACATTGGGGCTCCTCAGCCAACTGGTGCCGCTTTGCAGATGCGTCTTTCTTAAAATAAGGCTTTCCAACTATCTGTAAACGCCGAATCCAGACGGACCCATGGCTCTGAGCACCTACAGAACCCAGACCTTAGGAATTAAATCCAACAGGCTGTACAACATACTGTGCAAAATCCCCGACTATTATTGCGGAGCTGTAAAATAGATGCATAAAAAAACCCGCAGACGAGTGGAGTTTTGCGCTTCGAACCTTAGAAGTAAAACATTGCGAACTTACTCATTAGTGTGGACAGTCAGGAGATGTTGTTCAGATGCGTCTTCTACCGTCCCGAATCATCCGCATGGCGAGCCGGAGCCGTTGCGCGCTGGAGCCGCCTGATCCGCGGCGCAACCGACGCTCCGCCGCAGCAAGAGCGCGTCAGAGATCCCCGGTATCCGTTGGTGTCGGCTCCCCCGTCGTGACCATGCAGCATGTCGTAGAAACGGCTCCGAGCAGACGTCAGGTTAAAGCCACTGAGCCTTGGAAAGAGAAAAAAGACGCGCCATTTGGGCCTTTCCAAAACGCGAGACGGCAAAATCCGCACTGGCTATTCCACATAGGAGGTGTTTGCGTTGTAGGTCATCCGGCTGGAGAAACTTAAGACAAATTCCAAGACAACGTTCTGATGGCGATCCTCTTGCGAGCGCCTCGGCACATTGCGCAAACAACAACGGCTCCACGGAAAGAAGGGGAGAAAAAGGAAGGAGGCGTCGGATTAATCCAAATTTTCGACTGATCCGAGGCAAGTGCGCGAACACGAGGCCGGCGTGGAGGTGGCGGAGCACAGATGAGCCGCGCAGAGCGGGATGCTGCTCCTCTCCCCCGCGCTGAACGGGCAGAGACGCAGATGCAGCGCCGCTCCAACTTTCAGACGCAGAATCTGAATGCCCTCTTCTGGCCAACCGTTAAGGACATCATCAACTCCCAACTTTCTGAAGCAACGCTGACAGCAACGGCATCAGATTTATACAAACCAGAACCAGTACTGCGTGGACTTTAACACTACAGACAAAAGTTATTTTAATAGCTGAACTCATATGTAATACCCATTCATATGCGACTACAGCTCTGAGATGGTCTGTGTAATGTATCAGCACCATTCTACCACATCCACCACATGAGCACTACTGAGCACATATAATTTGGGTGGTGCATCACTCTCAGTGAGGTACTAACATTCACATAAGAGTGTGTGTGTGTGTTTTCCTGCTATTATTGCCTCACCGTTTATGAGGGTTTCCGCACCATCGTTGCCAGAAACTAAGTGCAGAACATTGTACAGAACTAAGTTGATTATAACAGTTGACAGTTTATTATAATACATCTATTATCTTCCGCTTTATCCTCTATTGGGTTGGGGGGGTGGGGGGGGTCCCCATGCCCATCCAGGGGAGAATGTTTCGGGCGCTGGCCAAATACACCCAGGACAGGGCACACACTCACAATCCATACGGGGTAATTTGGAGAATTCAATTGACCTTATTAATTGACCTAATCCATGTTTTTGGACTGTGATAGGAAACCGGAGAACCCGGAGGAAACCAACACGGACATGGGGAGAACATGGAAACTCCATCCAGATGGGGATTCGAACCGGGAATCCCTGGCGCTAAGAGGCGAACGTGCCAACCACTAAGCCACCAGTTGATTCTTTATTAAAATAAGAACATAATTATTAGGTATTGAGACAAAGAATAAATAAATAAAAGAAAACTATTTTCGGGCATTGGACAGATACACCCCGGACAGGCGCGCACTAGGCGCGCACACACACTATATAAGGACAATGTGGAGCAGTCAATTCACCTTGAATCCATGTTTTTAGACTGTGGAGAACCTAGAGGAAGCCACACTGACACAGGGAGAACATGGAAACGTAACACAGATAGGGATTTGAACCTGAATCCCCAGTGCTCAATCCCCAGGCGGACATACTAAACACTAAGCCACAGTGCCGCACCAAATTTGATATACTTTATATTTCAAAACATTTGGTTAGCAACATTTTTTTAAAAAAATAAGCTTAAATTAATTTTACTTTAATGAAATATGTGTTGAATTAAGATCCCACTGTGTTCCCCGTCTTTTCATATTGTGAATATGGAGTATTTAAGTTTAAAACACAGGTACTGTAGAGTACTACAGTCATGAATCACAGGACAATTTATTACGGAACAGAGGCCTATCAGCTTGCTCTCTGATAATGAGATGCTCTTATTACCATTATACATCGACACAGGTGTACAGCACAGTGAATTCCCCTCTGCACATAACCCGACCTGATGGTTGAGGCTGGAACACAGGATCATTAAGGATATGGCACCCCAGCAGCAGTTATGGGTTAAAGGTCCTGCTTAATGGCTGACAGTGGCAGTTTGATGGACCAGGGGATCAAACCCCTAACTCTCAGATTAATAGCTCTACACACTAAACAGTGAGTTACCTGCTCATTTATTCTATATAGCACTCTTAATAAAATAAAGTCTTTATGTTTAAAAGCTCAGCAGCAAAGCTGTGTCTGATCATCTTCCTCCTGTGCTACACACAGGAACATGATTCTGTGGATTTTGGAATGTGTTTGAGTTCAGAACTCATTTGTTGTACGCCTCCAGTTGGTGCAGAAGGCTGCTGCTCGACTTCTAACAAGATCGCATAAGAGGGAACACATAACTCCCATCCTGGCTTCCCTCCATTGGCTGCCTGTGCATTTTTGAGTTCATTTTAAGATTCTTTTATATCTTTGAATGGACTCGCCCCACCTTACCTCTCTGAGCTCCTCCACCTGCATGGGCCCGCATGGTGCCTCAGGTCAGCTGATCAGCTGCTCCTAGAGGTACCAAGGTCCAAACTTAAGCTCAGAGGGGACATAGCCTTTTCGATTGTGGCTCCTAGGCTTTGAAACGATATACCTCTGTATATTAGACAGGCCTTTTCACTGTTCATTTTTAAATCTAGTCTTAAACCACATTTTTACTCTCTGGCTTTTAATACACCATGATTTTACCCATCCATCCATTATTTTCCGCTTTGTCCTATATTAGGGTCGCGGGGGGGGTTCCCTATGCCCATCCAGGGGAGAACATTACAGGTGCTGGGCAGATACACCCAGGACAGGGCGCCAATCTATTGCTGAGCACACACTCACTCACTCACACAGACAGACACGCTCTATATGGGGCAATTTTGAGAATTCAATTGACTTGATCCATGTTTTTGGACTGTGGAAGGAGACCGGAGAACCCGGAGGAAACCCACGCAGACACAGGGAGAACATGGAAACTCCACCCAGAAAGGGATTCGATCCTGAAATCCCTAGCACTGAGAGGAGAACATGCTAACCACTAAGCCACCGTGCCGCCCCCATTATTTTACATTGGTTTTAATAAACTTTTTAGTGTTTTACTCAGTGTATCGTTTTATTGTTTATATTGTATTCTTGTTTTTTTGTAATAATTTTAAGTTTAAACACTGTACAGCACTTTGTTGCAGCTTTATAAATAAAGTTGAGTTGAGTTGAGTTGATTTGAGTTGTTGTGTGTTGACATGCGTCACCTGTATGCTTTGGTCACGTGCGTCTGTCCTACAGGTGCTGCTTCTGGTTTAGATGTCTTCCCTTTAAGTTCTCTCTCTTTTCCTCCCTCCTGATTGAATACTGTCCTCGGTGATTCCGTCGTGTGTCTTCATGTCGATCTATTTTAAATGTCCATATTGTTTCTATATTGCACACCTGGATGATGCGTCTTTCTGCGCGCACACTGTTCCTTTTGGGTTTCCTAAAATCCAGTGTCCTTTATTAATCCACAGTTGGCCTTCCATATGATGTTTATTTATAATGGCGTGTCCTGCAGTTTTATGTTTGCTGTTAATAAATATTCTACGTTGCTTCTTCTTTTTTTCTGCTTTGATTGCATTTATCTTACTGCCATCTTAAGGACAGGTTAGGCGTTTGCCGTCCGTCACGTGACATCAACAGCGAAAATGTCCTAATTAAAGGAACTATGTAGCAGAAAACACAGACAATGGTACAATACTGAGAAAATCAGAATAGTACTTAAATAAAAAGTGATATAGAACCAAACAAATGTATCTAATAAAGCCATTATATACATTATTATATACATATTATTATTATATACATATTATTTTATACATATATACAACTAGGGATTCCCGGTTCAAATCCCCATCTGAGTGGAGTTTCCATGTTCTCCCCGTGTCTGCGTGGGTTTCCTCCGGGTTCTCTGGTTTCCTCCCACAGTCCAAAAACATGGATCAAGTCAAATGAATTCTCAAAATTGCCCCATATAGAGTGTGTCTGTGTGAGTGAGTGTGTGCCCAGCGATAGATTGGCACCCTGTCCTGGGTCTATCTACCCAGGGCCTGAGACGTTCTCCCCTGGATGGGCATGGGAAACCCCACCGCGACCCTAATAGAGGATAAGCCGGAGATAATGAATGAATGAATGAATATTATATACATCCAGCCATTATATTCCACTTAATCCTGTACTAAAATTAAGGGTGCTGGGCAGAGACATCCAGGACAGGACGCCAATCTATCGCTGGGAGAACACACACACACACACACACACACACACACACACATGACCCTACATGGTGCAATTTAGAGCAGACAATTTACCTTGAATCCATGTTTTTTGGACAGTGAAAGGAAACTGGAGAACCCAGAGGAAACCCATGCAGACACAGGGAGAACATAAAAACTCCACCCAGATCTGGATTCGAACCTGAATCAGCAGCTCTGAGAGGTGAACGTGCTTACCACTAAGTCAATGTGGCACAAATTAAGTGGCCAATAAAGTATAAATAAAGAAAGCAAATAAATTATAATAAAAAAAGAGTCATTCCTTTCTACTTAGAGGATACATTAAGGAACAATTTATGATTATTTTGTGGTATTATGGTATGGTAAGTAAATGAGGCTTGTTTGTAGTGTTATTTGAATATTAAATTCATTTAATCTAAACTCTGTGATTTGCACTGGGCTGCAAACTGTGATTACCATAAACAGAGAATGAAAAAAGTTTCCCTCAGCTGAAGCTTTTATCCTAAGTGTTTTATTTCACAGTCACATTTAGTGTCTCTGCCAGTCTTGATTTCTATTCAAACATATGAGGAAACATGGGAATTAGCATCATTTTCATGCTTGCCACATTGTACAGCTAAAGTTTGGTGGTTTAAGGGTGTTTAAAATAAATGATTTAGGTATGCGCCTAGGTTAAGGGGTTTGGTATGTTCTCCATGCATTATTTCTTCTTCCAAAAAAATTAATAAATAAACTCAGTAAATTTACACATACCATGGTCAAAGCAAAATGAAGTGACAAATATTAAAAATAAACCTTTTTTGGCAGCAGTATACATACACACACACACACACACACACACATATATATATATATATATATATATATATATATATATATATATATATATATGTGTGTGTGTGTGTGTGTGTGTGTGTGAGTGTGTGTCTAAGCCTGTATCGGAGCCTCTCTCCACAATTCTTACATCTTTCCACAAACAAGCATACAACTCTGCAAGTCTCAGGCGCAGGTAGGGCAGAACATTAACATTGCTTTAGATTTCAGAAGAGTATTAACTCAGTCCACGCGTTTCAACAGGCCTCAGCACATTTTCCCAAAATGGAGACGGATGCTGCTTGCTTATCCATGAAAACATGGCCCCCTGTATCCCTCACTTCCATACCAACGAGATTCCAATTTGGCTGATAGAGCTGAGTTTTGGCCAGAGTTCAGGCTGCTGACAGCCGTGAAACCCTTAATGTGCCGGGAAGTTATGAGACAAGCAACTACCTTTGTATAGTGCTACGCCCTGACAGTATTGTTTTCTTCACACTGCTCAGACATTCAAGCATGAGATGAGACCCTGCAGCTTTATATATATATATATATATATATATATATATATATATATATATATATATATATATATATATATATAGTGTGGTGGTACGGTGGCTTAGTGGTTAGCACATTCGCCTCTCAGCACCAGGGATTCCCGGTTCGAATCCCCATCTGGGTGGAGTTTCCATGTTCTCCCCGTGTCCGCGTGGGTTTCCTCCAGGTTCTCCAGTTTCCTCCCACAGTCCAAAAATTGGATCAAGTCAATTGAGTTCTCCAAATTGCCCCATGTAGAGTGTGTTTGTGTATACCCAGTGATAGATTGGTGCCCTGTCCTGGGTGTATCTGCCCAGTGCCCGAAACGTTCTCCCCTGTATGGGCATGGGGAACCCCCCCGCGACCCTAATAGAGGATAAAGCGGAAGATAATGAATGGAGGAAACCCACACAGACACGGGGAGAACATGGAAACTCCACCCAGATGGGGATTGGAACAGGGAATCCCTAGTGCTGAGAGGCTAACATGCTAACCATTAAGCCACCATGCCGCCCTATATATATATATATATATATATATATATATATATATATATATATATATATATATATATATATATATATATATTCATTCATTCATTCATTATCTTCCACTTATCCTCTATTAGGGTCGCGGTGGGGTTCCCCATGCCCATCCAGGGGAGAACGTCTCGGCCGCTGGGCAGATAGACCCAGGACAGGGCGCCAATCCATCGCTGGGCATATATATATATATATATATATATATATATATATATATATATATATATATATATATATATATATATATGCAAATTAATTATCAACAGCATTAAAACTTGCCTGTTGTTTTTGTGGTCGACTGGCTAATTAGTGTGTTTTTTAGTTTTATGTAAACACCCTGGTTTATTACTACTAAGTGAAAATTATTGCACATTCACTCCAGGCAACAAATAAGTTCTTGCTGTGAGGCTGCAGCAGTATCCACTGTGCTGCCACACACACACAAACACACACATGCACACACACACACACACATGCATGTGTGTATGCCTTATATTTGAGTTTGGATCCTGGGTAGATACACCCAAGACAGGGCGCCAATGCATCGCTGGGTACACACTCACACACACATACATACACACACTATATATGGGCAATATAGATAGAGGCCATTAAGAGCAGTAAATTTACCTTGAATCAATGTTTTTGTACTGTGAAAGGAAACCGGAGAACCAGGAGAAAACCCACACTGACAGATATAGACCACGTAAACTCCACCCAGATCGGGATTTGATCCTGGATCCCCAGCGCTCAGAGGTGAATGTGACTCACCAGCGTGGCGCCTGTATATATAAATCTGTTAGTGACGGTAAAGTACGAACCTTGTTCCCTTAAATCAAGGACGTAAGATGACATTGTCCAGTATTGTAAAAGGCACAAAATATATTGTTGACCTTAAGGTGGTTTTCCTTTAATACAAGATGATGGCAAATCATTTCTGTTATAATCAGAATATAACTCTGAAATGTTGAGCTCTGCTGATCCACACTCTAAATCACCGTGCCAAGCTAATGCAGGACAATCACCATGCTGACGTCTATCAGCGACAATTTGCCTTTTGTTAGAGGAAAATTACGATAATGCGAAGCACTTGAAAGAAAATAGGGAGGTTTCTTGCAATAAAAAGAAAAAAGTTCACCGAAACAAATCACACTAGTGGACCTCCAGGGAGAATCAGGCAAAACAACGGTTTTCTTTTTTTCATTAGAGAAACAGTCTCTGGTCTCTTGTCTCTGGTCTTTACAGCAAAACGAATGAGAAGCATCTGAAGAGTTTGAACGTCAGTCTGCGAAGAACAGACAATTCCCGAGTCCACTTTGAGTGCAATAACACAGGTTCTTTTTAACCATCCAAAATGTGTACAGGCTTTATTTATAATAATAAATGGCCACTCCAGCTTTTTCTCTTTGGTTTAGTAGCCTCCACAATCATTTTAAAGCTAGTAGGTGGTAATTAAGTCCACTGAGACATGAAACCCACTATAATGAACCAAAGACAATGTGCAACTGAAACTAATGTTGTTGCAATTAAAGAAAATCATAAGGAAGATTCAGTGCAGGCAGAAGCTGGGAGCTGGTCAGGTCGGGATTTGAATGCACAAGAGTTGATACTTGTAAAATTTATCAGTGTTCAGCCAGTTATTATCTTCAAAGTGCCCAGAAATAAAAGTACAGATGAACAAATGAGTGAATAAGTGATGCTTTAATCCTGAAGGTCTGGTCCTGCCATGGTCTTATTATAATTCATATTATTCATTCATTATCTCCCGCTTTATCCTCTATTAGGGTCGCGGTGGGGTTCCCCATGCCCATCCAGGGAAGAACGTCTTGGGCGCTGGGCAGATAGACCCAGGACAGGGCGCCAATCCATCGCTGGGCACACACTCACTCACACAGACACAATCTATATGGGGCAATTTGGAGAATTCAATTGACTTGATCCATGTTTTTGGACTGTGGGAGGAAACCGGAGAACCCGGAGGAAACCCATGCAGACACAGGGAGAACATGGAAACTCCACTCAGATGGGGATTCGAACCCGGAATCCCTAGCACTGAGAGACAAGCCAACCACTAAGCCACCGTGTCGCCTTATAATTCATATTAATATGCTATAATTTATTCAGAACTTTCATGCCACACCATGAAAACATCACAAGTCAGTCATGGAGCATTTCTGACAGTTTCCTTTGGCAAAACTGAATTTTTAAAAACTAGTGCTTCTATAAAAGTGATTTAATATAATAATGTGTTATGACTTAAGCTATATAATATTTTATTACCACTGACATTTTTACAGCCCTCCAGTTATTACACAATCTCTATTCAGCATACAATTTTGATCAACATCAGATTCATTTGATTTCAACTACTGAACCATCCATGTCGGTAAAGGTCACCATACAGCAGATGCATCATGTCACGTCATGTAGCCCCGATGTCCAGAGAGTGCAGCGTAACACACAGTGCTGTTTTAAGAGACTTAAACTCATCTTACATTCGACTTTACTGAAAATTTACTAAAATAAAACATGCAGTAGGGCTTAGTGGTTAGCATGTTCTCCTCTCAGCACTAGGGATTCACGGTTTGAATCACCATCTGGGTGAAGTTTCCATATTCTCCCCGTGTCCGCGTGGGTTTCCTCCGGGTTCTCCGGTTTCCTCCCACGGTCCAAAAACATGGGTCAAGTCAATTGAGTTCTCCAAATTGCCCCATGTAGAGTGTGTTTGTATGCGTGTCTTTGTGGGTGAGTGTGTGCCCAGCGATGGATTGGCGCCATGTCCTGGGTGTATCTGCCCAGCGCCCGAAACGTTCTCCCCTGGATGGGCATGGGGAACCCCCCCGCGACCCTAATAGAGGATAAAAGCAGAAGATAATGAATGAATGAATGAAAACATGCAGTAAATTGATTTAATGTGGTGGCGGCACTGTGGTTGACACCTCCGCCTGTCAGCGCTGGGGATCTATGTTTGACTCCTGATCTGGGTGGCATTTCCATGCTCTCCCCATGTCCTTTTGGATTTCCGCTGGGTTCTCCGGTTTCCTCCCATAGTCCAAAAACATGAATTAAAGGTAAATTAGATGCGCTAAAACTCCCCCTGTATAGCGTGTGTGATGGATTAGTGCCCTGTCCTGGGTGTTACTGCCCAGTACCCAAAACTTTCTCCTCTGAATGGGTATAGGGAGCCCCTCATCCCTAGTCCCCAGTACAGGATTAAGCAGAAGATAATGAGATTATGATTAGTTTTTAATCCAGTTTTGAGCATTTGAGCCAACCATAACAAACATAGGAGTAAAGAATATGTGAACCATGTTCCCATGTCCCACACACACACACACACACACACACACACACACACACACACACACACAAAGACAAGTACTTTTTTTTTTAATCTTTTTGTTGTGCACATGGTCGATTCCTTCTGTAAAAAATATAAGCAACCGAAAGCTGGTCCTCACAATGTAAATCATTTGGTTCTTAAGTAAAATCATTTTGTATGATTATAGTTATGGTTAGGTTATGGTTAATGTTTGTGTGGAAGTATTTATGGTTACGGTTTAAACCTATACAAAATAAATATGTCTATGTAAACATTGCATAATCCCCAATGCATAAAATCTGTGTCTGTCTCTCTCTGTGTGTGTGTGTGTGTGTGTGTGTGTGTGTGTGTGTGTGTGTGTGTTACTCAGCCTGACTCCATTAAGTGTTATTGATTTAGTAAAAAAAAAAAAAAATCTCCTTAACTCAATGTATTTTGCATGAACTTTACATGTTCCCTCTGCTCCACTGTATATATGTTTATTTGCACGAGTGTGTGGTGAAGGGGGGTAAGGAGGGGTTGATTTCCCTGACCTTCACCCCATGCTGTGACCCAATCTGGAGTTCTGTGCTTACCAAAAAACCGTAAGCTGTAATATGTTACCAGATTAATGTTGCCAATTTCGTTTTTATGACTCCACCATGTGTGTGCTTATTTAAAATAGAATAATAAAAAGGAATATTTCTGCATGGCCTTTATATGGAGTCTCATTCATGCGTGCATGAAAGAAAATTTGATGTGATTTCCAACATGATATGTGACGCATGCTTACCGGAAAGTGACCAACACTGTGTTCAGCAAATATTTATGACTCAGCTATAGTGCTGATGCAGGTCGGGCTGCCAGGAGCAGAACTGCCAACACACTCGTCATAGCATGGATAAAGGGGGTAATATAGGGTGAATATACAATATATGATTATGCAAATAAACACACCTCCAATAACGTAATAAAATGTTGAATACATGTTGAATACATTTGTTGAATACATGTTGAATACATTTCAGGGTCTTACACTGTTGATGCTTCCCGGCCGCTCAAGGAGGATGAGTCTCCCACTGAGCCTTGGTCCTCCCAAAGTTTTTTCCTTACAATAACAACATAAAAGGAGTTTTTTTCTTGCCACTGTTGCTTCGGCTTGCTCTTTGGGGGTTTAAAGGCTTTTAACTGTGGAAAGCTGTGTTGTGACAATGTACTGTTGTAAAAAGCGCTATATAAATAAATTACTTGAACTTGAATATGTAATCACGTTATGTGACATAAGTGTTCATTCATTATCTTCCGCTTTTATCCTCTATTAGAGTCGGGGGGGGGGGGGGGTTCCCCATGCCCATCCAGGGGAGAACATTTTGGGCGCTGGGCAGATAGACCCAGGACAGGGCGCCAATCCATCTCTGGGCACACACTTACTCACACAGACACACTTTATATGGGGCAATTTGGAGAACTCAATTGACTTGATCCATGTTTTTGGACTGTGGGAGGAAACCGGAGATGGGTTCGAATCCCCATCTGGGTGGAGTTTCCATGTTCTCCTCGTGTCCGCGTGGGTTTCCTCTGGGTTCTCCAGTTTCCTCCTACAGTGCAAAAACATGGATCAAGTCAATTGATTTCTACAAATTGCCCCATATAGAGTGTGTTTGTGTGCGTGTATGTGTGAGTGAGTGTGTGCCCAGCGATAGATTGGCGCCCTGTCCTGGGTGTATCTGCTCAGCGCCCGAAACGTTCTCCCCTGGATGGGCATGGGGGACCCCCCCGCGACCCCAATATAGGATAAAGCTGAAAATAATGAATGAATAAATATTATTTAGGCAAATGTGTGCTCAGTGTGCAGCAAATTCTCCGATATTCTATATTTTTCTAAGTAGAAAGCCTTTCTGTAAAGAGCTGTAAAGGGTTTACTGTGAACTATTACAGCTATTCAGCATCATGACAAAGCTGAATCAGTGTAAGCAAAAAGCAGCATTGTGTGAAACATCTGCTTATGGGAGGAGAGTTCAGCCTTCAGAGCCCTGGGCTCTTATCTAAGGCTGTGTGTTTTTATACTGGTTGTGTGTGTGTGTGTGTTTGTGTGCGCGCAGGACTAGAGGAAGGTGACTCCTGTAGTGTGTAATTAGAGAGCAAACTGTCTCACTGAACATGCTGGCTGCCCTGCCGAGCGCATCTATCTTCCCGCACACCCCAACACACACCACACAACACACACATGCACGGAGTAGTGCGAGGGGACCCAATTGTAAAGCTCTAGCCAATCCAGAGGAAACACCCAGTCTGAACAGGACCCAGATATTAATGGATTAACAATTAAACCAAGATTTCGATTCAGTGTGTACAGGTTCAGTAAGACTGTAATGTGTTTATGGAGAAAGGAAATAATTATTTATAATGCCAACAAATACTTCATAGCAATGAGGCCCTTACTCAAAATCCTAACCCATTACTCTTCTAAAGTCATAGAGAAATTGGTGACCTTGTGTTGCTTGTGTGGCAGGGCCATAAAGTTATATATAATGCTTGGTGAGGGGAAAACAAAACCAAGCAATAGACTGTAATTATAGGTCACCCACCATAAGACAATAAGTAATGCCCATTGTGCCCTGTATAAGGGTAAGACGCAGAAGGTGGAAGGAGTTTAAGGATAGTACTGGCCACAGGAACGCGGTGTCATGGCAGCTACACCAGCCAATGGTTCATCAAGGTGTTACTGATTTAATTTAGGGTTGCATGGGATCTAGGTTAGAATCCTGATCTGGGTGTCTGGCTGAGTTTTCATGTTTCCCAGTGTCCACATGGGTTTCCACCGGGTTCCTCATTTTTCCCCACAGTTTTAAAACATGGATTTGAGGTAAATTGACGGCTCTAAAAGAGAGTGATACATTGGAGCCCTGTGGAGGGTGCATCTGCCCAGCTCACAAAACATTCTCCTGTGAATCCCCCCCTCCATGACCCTCCATGACCCTAGTATAAAATTAGATGGACACTTTTCTTGTTAAAAGTGGTTTCAGATTAAAAGCTTGTCTCGAGGCCAACCCAAATCCCAGCATCCAAAATTTGGCATTATAATGAGAATTCTGAGTAGAATCATATGTAGTGGTCAGACGAGATAAAAGTTAAGCTTTGTGGCCTAACCCAGCATCATCATCATTTGTGAACTAAAAGAAGCAGAGTACAAAGAACAGCATCTCGTTTCCATAGCAAAATATGTGGCTCTTTGATGCTTTTAGGCCATTTTGCTGCTATTGCTCCAGGGGCTCATGTTAATGTCAGTGGCATAATGAATTCCATTCAGCATCAGAAGATTGGAAATCTGATCTGGTTGCCTTTGCTAAAAGATGGTAGAATGGTCATTTTTATAAAAAGCAAACTTTCAAGAACTAAGAACAAATCCAAATCAACAAAGACATGGTTGCAGCTCCAAATGGTCCTGGCTCTTAGTTGTTCAACATGAACACATCTGTTCGAAATGTAAAGAAGAGTAAAGAACATGTGCTGGAGATTTTTCATTTGTTAGAGTGTTCCAAGTGGTTTTAGCCCAAAATAAACCTATTATTAAATAATAGTTAAATATTATATATACGGCCATAACATTTGAATTGTGCATATACACATTATATTACTATTATATTGTGTTCCCTATTTCCACCACATCTACATTTAGTGTCACTTACCAACTGATTTAATTCTGGGTCCTCTCCTAAAGATAGGACAGCTAGATTTATTTAAATTCTGCTCTGGTGGTTAATTGTTGACCAAAAGGTTGAAAGTTGAAATCCCAGCACAGCCAGGTTGTCATTAATTGTCCCTTGACCAAAGCTGCTCAGAATGTATTACAGCCACCACTGGAAGTCTGTCTCAATAAAGGGCATCTGCTTAATGAAAATGTTTCTATGCTAATTTAATGGGATTTTGAGCGAGAGGATTTCAGTCCACATTTAAAGTGCAGCCATTATGAAATACAATAATAATAAAACATCTATGTATCTAGTAGCACTTACATTCTGTGAGTTTAAACTAAATATACATTCCCAGATTTTTAATAGGATAAATTACATTTACACCTGTTTTCTCTTTACATAAATAAGTAAAATTTACATTTTCTTTTAGAATTTGCAGACTGTGATGGGGTACAGCATGCTGGTAAAAATATGGACATGCAGTTCTCAGCCATATGAGACAGAAACCATGGGCGTGTAAACATTACATCGTGGTGATGTTTCTCTTCAGCAAAAACTGGGTTATTAATTGGATAAGATTAGAGTAAATGAGTAAAAGCATTATGTATTTATTCATTCATCCATTATATTCCGCTTTATCCTATATTAGGGTCGCGGTGGGATTCCCCATGTCTATCCAGGGCAGAAGGGTTCGGGCGCTGGGCAGATACACCCAGGACAGGGTGCCAATCTATCACTGGGCACACACTGACTCACACAGACATGCACACATACACACTCTATATGGGGCAATTTGGAGAACTCAATTGACTTGTTCCATGTTTTTGGACTGTGGGGGGAAACCGGAGAACTCTGTGGAAACCTACACAGACACGGGGAGAACATGGAAACTCCACCCAGATGGGGATTCGAACCGGGAATCCCTAGTGCTGAGAGGCGAACGTGCTAACCACGAAGCCACCGTGCCGCCTAGCGTTATGTAAACCCAAACAAATAAAAAAAAAAAATTAAGCTGGAGTAGACACTGAAAAAAAGATCAATCACACAGTGTACACAATTGGAGAGTTAAGGTCCCGAACAAAATCTGGGCTAAAAGGGCTCAGAAAGGATTTCAATGACCTACAGTACAAAACATTACTTTATAAAGAACAAAACTAGGTGACTGATTTTTTTAAATAAACCGTTATTTACAATAGAAAGTAAGCATTGATTTCAGATCTAATTAAAAGTCCTAAAACAAATGAAGTGAATAAACCTGAAGAATGGCATTTTAATAGGTTTTGATTTTTGATCATGGTAATTAATTTATTAATTGATAATTTATTTGCATCTGGTAATGCTATTTATTTATTTATTGTTTCGTGGCCGGTAGGGAAATGTTGACTGAGGCACATCACTGTAAGACATACAATACAGTTAGCCAACAGTCATCCCACATATAAACACATGAATGCTCTCAGAGGCTTACCCTAGAACAACCTCAACCTACATGCTGATCTGTTTACAAAAATCATTCTGTCGCCCAACAGGAGCTTACCCACATCTCCAAATGACAAGCTCTGACAATGAATCCCACCATCCAGAGGCATTGCGCTAAGCTGGCTTCCATAGAGATCTGACTCTTGGCATCGCAGACACGGTACATATTTCTCTATGAGGTGTCAAGTATTACAGAACTGATTTAGCTGACTTCACAGTAAATAATGCAAGTACTGAGCCAGTGCTTTCAAATGTTAAGAATAAACACCAGCTAAAGTAGCAAGAGCCACTAATACGGGTAGGGCTGTTCCAGTCCACTGGCCGCCCATAATTAAAGGTATTTAGAAAAGCTTGAGGTTAGTTTGCTTCCCTTGCCTAACCTCTAAAGCTGTGCCAAGAACATCACGCACCAGAAACCGAGCGGGCACCCTCTGGCTTTCTGTACCCGAGTCACGATCCCTCACGGGATGCCCTGTGCTATTCTTGATTGTTCACTTTCATTGGAGATACTCTTGTCTAGATGTTTAGTTTCTTTTACCCATAACCACATCTCTACAAGAGGCGAACCCTGTCCCGATTTACGAGCGGCTGACTGCCTCCGGCGAGCCCGGGCTGAATAATTTACATTGTGCTGAAGCACGCGTGCCTGGAATGGTTGATAGCGGCTCAGCGTGTGTGTGCCAGACACGAAGATAGAGCGCGTGTTTGTGCGACAGAGAGCGTGAGGGAGTGTGTGGGGGGCCTAGCGACTTGCGTTCTGGGAAACGAGCACGTGGGAGAGTGAGTGTCAATGGGAAAGGAGGGATGAGAATAGAAACAGTGAGAGCAAGAAGACAGCGAGCGAGGAATTCGGATGCCTGGTCTGTGGGGAATATTCATAAATGATATATTTTAATGGTGTGTGAAAAAAGAGCGAGACGCTAGATTATGTTACACTGAGCAAATTAACACAATTGCAACTGTGCTGTTTTTTAATGAGTTTTGAATCAAGTGTCATAATTGGATTTTTTTATTTTTTGTAGGTTAACAAATAAAATAAAATACAAACCCTCACCTGTTTAATTGATTTAAAATCACACCATCAGATCAAAAATATATGGACAACAAGATGACAATGGTAGCTTAGTGGTTAGGATGTTTGGCCAAAGAAATCCAAGGATTTTGGGGTCAAATCCCCAATGATGTTACAAATGATGTTTCTTGAGAAAGACCCTTAACCCTAATTGCACCAGGGATGCTCCTTCAAGGCCAGTCCTGTGTTCTGACCCCAACAATCAAGTTGGGATACCTGTAACTCGCTTTGGATAAAAGCGTCTGCTGAATGTAAGCGTAATACACAGTAAGTGTAAAAAACATATTAAACCAGTAATAAAAATACATTTTGGTTACATTTGCTTTGAATTTGGTATTTATAATGCATTATAAACACATTTAAAAGGCTTTATAAAGTATATGATATGTAAGAAAATTTAATAAAACAGCCTAACAAGCAAGGCATTCAGAACTGGGCATGAGATACAAGCTGAGGTGGGGGGCATAGTGTGTGACCCAGAGGAACACTACTAATGATGCTTCATGTATTTTTTTCCTGTCAATATCTACATTCACCAACAGCCTTTATTTACATCTGCTTGCACATGGATATCAATATAAAAAAAGAGGTAATTTAGCAGACACTTCATATCAAGTGTCTTACAAGTATCCTAACTTGAGGTTGGGGTTGGGACACAGGGTTGGCTTGGAAACAGAACCCCTGGAGCAATGAGGAATAAGGGCCTCACTTAAGGATCCACATTCAGTGGACCTGGGATTTGAACCCACAACCTTTGGTAAAGGCCCCTTTAGATCCAGCATGACTCCAAGCTCCATGGCGTGGTGGTGTGAGTTTGGTGTGAAATAAGCCGACTGGTCCAAGCAGAGCCCTAAACTCAACCTCATCAATCAACCTTTGAGATTAACAAGAACTGAGACTGAGAGCAAGACCCTCTCATCTAATGTCTGACCTCACAGCTGTTCTGGATGAATGGGCAAAAATAGTGGAAACTGTTGTGCCTGCAAAAAGAAACCATCTCAGAAATAAGGTTTATAAAGGCTGGATATAATGTATGTAATGTATGGTGTTTTATTATTTTTTTGCCAGTATAATGCATACTATGGGGGCAGGTTAGCTCAGTGGTTAGGGTGTTGGGCCATCAATCTGAAGGTTGGGGGTTCAAATCCCAGGTCCACTGAAGTTACCTGTGTGGGTCCTTGAGCAAGACCCTTAACCCACATTTCTCCAGGGATGTTGTGATTAACCCTGTGCTCACCTTGTAAGTCGCTTTGGATAAAAGCATCTGCTAAATAACCCAATTCATGTTGGATCAGATCATTTGGAACTGGTTCTTAATCTGAATTAATTCTCTAAGTCCTGCGATATTCGATACAAAGTTGTTGCTCCTTGCAGCTATAACAATGTGGGCTGCTTTTTGAAGAGTCTAGAAAGTGTTTCTCAAAACCAGAAAAAAACAGCTTTTTGGAAAATCAGATATTTGCGTCATGTCTCACAGTCAATATTCTAATTCATCTCAGAAAAGTAAAACTAGAATTGTGACTGCTCTGGGCTCTCCACTTGAATCTTATTTGCAGTTGCTATATCATGTCTGAATGGACTCTGCTTCCATTTAGGTTGAGAATGGGGGAGTGTAACACCAAGACTTTGCCACAAACATAAAAGCATATATTTGTTATTGGTTTTTGCATGCAGTAGTGATAACACACCTATAACACCGAGTAAAAAACAAGAAGTTATAAATACAACTACAAACAGAGTAGTAGCTTAGAACAGGACAGCTTTCAGGCCTCGAATGTAAAAGCCTTGGAGGTAAACGTATAGACCGAGCAAACCTGCAAACCTGAATACATAAATACTGAACAAGGATTAAACATAACAAACCTGCCATGAATCCGTTATTCAAAACGCATTCGAAACACATTTATAAACCACTATAATGTATTCATAATGTTTATACTATCTGACATAAGCCTCTATTAATGTAACTATAAGTCATAACCACATTCATAGCATGTTATAAAGAATATGCCATACGGCTCATAACACAATCTGACATAACGCATTAGAAAATGTTTATTTTAATGCTTTAATAACATAAAAAAAAACTGTGCCATAAAGCTTTATAACATTTGTATTTTATAAACGCCTTTCCTGAAAATGACTTGTGCTATAACTTCTAATGACTGTTTTAAAGCTTATAAGCACTCTTTACAGGTCTTTGGTAATGTGAATGAATAGCTGCATGACTAGTAGTAAATAAATGACTTATAAAATATATTATACAATATTATAAAAATCCTTTACAGACTTTAAGCAAAGTTAAGTGAGAAAAGAATACAAAGTTTATATTATAAGGCATTAAAACCATATGCATTATGAAGACTTCTTATAACATGTTATGGCTGTGATTATGAACATGTATGCACATTAACAGAGGCTTATGTCAGGCTAATGTTAAGAAGCATTATGAATACTTTATAAAGCCTTATGAATTATAATGCACTTATAATGCATTATGAATACCGGATTAATACCAGAGAAAACTTTTGTAATATTAAAACATTCCCACAATTTATCTTTACAGAAAGAGAAGCTTGATAACCAACAGATTGAGCTGAATGTTGCGAGCATATTTATATAAATGTAGTCAAAACCAAAATCACTGTCTGACATGATGGTCAGTGCTGAGACATCAACCCTGCAGATTCGAACCATCATTATCAACTTTAGTGACCTGGAGATTTAACCGCCAGCATTTTTTTAAAATTGGCAGTTTTAACCCCTGAGACCCAATGTCCGATAAATCAAATAAGGCTGGTGTTAATATAAAAAACGAATAAATTAAAGTAAAAAAAATAAACCAAAACAGACCCCATTCGGACTCTAAGGACAGATTAGCTCTGGTGGTCTTCTGGGTCACAGATGTGATGTGAGATTGGAGTAAAGAAACGTCCTGCTGCAAACTCTAGAATAAAGGTACATTGGACCTGAGCTAAAAATCAGGCAACCATAAAAATGGTTCAGCTAGAATGGACAGAGATAAATGCACTAAGAAAGATGATTGTTTAGGTAAACAAAGAAAGGATAAGATGAGAAAGAACAAGAGGAGGCTTAAAAGCAGTAAGAGGGCATGAAGTAGAATTAAACAAGAGGGAAGGAAAACAAAGAACTGTGAGAGGACAAACACAAAGGAAAGACACAAAAACCAGGCGTGGAACACTAAAAACACAGAACAGATGGCTAAACACAACTCCTGATAGCCAGAATGGGGTAATGAAAATTAAGAAGAGGAACTGTGGGCAAAGTTCAGTTCTAGCAGAAGAGGATGCTCATTAGATGGTAGAGGCGAGGCAACAAGTTTGCAATAGGTTCATCAAAAGCCCCAACATCACCTGTAGTGTGTAGGTGAATACACATGCACATAGGAGACTTACTACTGGCCTGAATTTAGGCTTTATATCCGAAAAAATGGCTAAGAATTTGGAAACTAAGTTTTTGCTGGATGCCTAACCTATCAACCAGGACAGGTACCATTAAACTCCTACTGCAGAGCTGGACAGTGGTTGCACAATACAGCAAAAAATAATCTTGACATGCCACACAAAACACATAAGAGTAGAGTATGAACCTGGCCATCACATAAAGGAAGCAGAAAGCTTGTGCACTGTGGGAAAACAACTTTAAGGACGGAAGACATAACAGCTACTGAAAAGTTAGTATTATATTTTACTTAATGGTGAAAATGAGACTGCTGAGCAAACCTGGAGAAGATTAATTAAAGATGATGATGATGATGATGATAATGATGATGATCATAATAATAATAATTATCCTCTAATCCTCTAGTCCTTTATCCTCTAATTTATAAGCATTAAACAAAAGCTAAAGTATGTGGACACCTGAGAACTACACAGATTTGAGATGCATTAATTCATTCATTCATTATCTCCCGCTAATCCTCTCTTAGGGTCTCGGTGGGGTTCCCCATGCCCATCCAGGGGAGAACGTCTCGGGCGCTGGGCAGATAGACCCAGGACAGGGCGCCAATCCATCGCTGGGCACACACTCACTCACACAGACACACTCTATATGGGGCAATTTTGAGAATTCAATTAACTTGATCCATGTTTTTGGACTGTGGGAGCAAACCGGAGAACCCGGAGGAAACCCCCGCAAACACGGGGAGAACATGGAAACTACACCCAGATAGGGATTCGAACCAGGAATCCCCAGCGCTGAGAGGCGAACGTGCTAACCACTAAGCCACCGTGCCGCCTAATAATAATAATAATAATAATAATAACAATAATAATTGGGGGCGGCACGGTGTCTTAGTGGTTAGCATGTTCGCCTCTCAGCACTAGGGACTCCCGGTTCAAATCCCCATCTGGGTGGAGTTTCCATGTTACCCCCGTGTCTGCGTGGGTTTCCTCCGGGTTCTCCGGTTTCCTCCCACAGTCCAAAAACATGGATCAAGTCAATTGAGTTCTCCAAATTGCCCCATATAAAGTGTGCCTGTTTGAGTGAGTGTGTGCCCAACGATGGATTGGCGCCCTGTCCTGGGTGTATCTGCCCAGCGCCCGAAACGTTCTCCCCTGGATGGGCATGGGGAACCCCCCGCGACCCTAATATAGGATAAAGCGGAAGATAATGAATGAATGAATGAATAATAATTGGCTCCCTATCCTTGGGGTATCTGCCCAGCACCCAAAATGCTCTCTCCTGAATGTGCATGGAAACCCCCCCACACACCCCTGTGTATATGTTTAAGTGGTTACATCCAGATTCTGACCTTGTTTTTGTGAATAATAAAAAGTGACAAAACTCCATTTATGTTACTTATTTGTATTGTTAATAACCGCTAAACATAACTACGTCCAAAAATGCCCAGTATTTTTTCTGTCATTGTCATGCACAGTAAGTGTGTTATAAAACGAAACAAAAATAGCTGAATATGTGTTTCCTCTCACTGGTGGAAATGGCAATATGCTTCGTACATTAATATGAAAACAAAACGACGAAAAGGACAACAGGGTTAGAATTCAGAATGACTCCCACATCAGTGATCTGCATTAGTTTAAACATTATGACATGTATACCAGCTCATAACTGTGTTATGCAATCAACCCTAAACCATTAGTAACATTCTAATGACCTACCAATGCCTGCCCATTTCATAATGAGACAATATCTCTACTAGAGCAGAAGTTTGTATGGTGTACAGCGCGGGGTAATCTGTATGGCTTGGTGAGTGTAATGCAAAATCCAGTGTTGAATTCCTGCTGGTGGAGTAAACAGTAACTCAGTTAGTCTGAGGGATACTGCAAACAAACCATTAGCTTGTGATCGCCTGGAGATGCTTCCCGTACCATTGAAAATGAAGACCAAGCATCGTGTTGCTAGTTTGTTTTAGCTATTGGAACATTAATTACCTTCGCCATCAACATTTTCCTCACTGCTGCTGTTACCTTCCACATCTCATTCACACTCATCCTCATTGTTTTGATCACAATAATCAGAAACACTTATAACTCCAGGGTAGCGATCAATAAAAGTAATATATTTCTTTCCATACCTTTTTGATTATTCATTTAGTGGATGGGACGGCACGGTGGCATCATGTCTAGCACGATCCAGGTCCGAATCCCCATCTTGGTGGAGTTTTTGTGTTCACATGGGTTTTTTTTCATGTTCTCTGGTTTCTTCCCACAGTCCAAAAACATGGATTCAATTGAGGGTGTGCCCAGTGATGGATTGGTGCCCTGTCCTGGGTGTATCTGCCCAGTGCCCAAAACATTGAGTTCTTCCAAAAGAAACCCCCCTGCGACCCTAGTATAGGATTAAGAGGAAGAAAATGAAATGAGATGAGTTTTTGCAGGTGTTTTTGTCCCAAATGACTTACAAATAAAGGAACGATACAAGTTAGTAGTTTATTATTTATTCATTTATTATCTTCCACTAAATCCTCTCCTAGGGTCGGGGGGGGGGGGTAGATACACACAGGACAGGGCCCCAATCTACTGCTGTGAATACTCACTCAAACACAGACTTTAAAGGGTCAATTTACAGCAGTCAATTTACCTTAAATACATATTTTTTGTGCTCCATGTTGCTGTACAGAAATAAAACAAATAATCCATCCATCCATCCATCCATTATCTTCCACTTTATCCTATATAAGGGTCACGGGGGGGTTCCCCATGCCCATCAAGGGGAGAACGTCTCGGGTGCTGGGCAGACAACACCCAGGACAGGGTGCCAATCCATCGCTGGGCATAAAACAAATAATAACAATAATAATAATAAAGTATTGGAGTTCATTTACAGTGCCTAGACTATCAATAGAAAAGTTGAAAGAGTTGGAAAAAGTTCAAGGAAAGGGAAGAGGCAGAGCAGAGGACAGGTTGTTCTAGAGGGTTGAAGCAGCAACAGAAAGATCTGCCACCCGTAGTGGATAAGCTAAACCATTGCTCATGTATGAGATGCGGTTTGGGTTGTTTCACAGAAATGCTAAACATCTCAACATTACTAAAAAGTTTGGACTAAAGTTAATGCTCGTATTAATAACATGATTACAACAAGTCAGGACTTTTAGTGCTTTGTGGTGAGCAATACACTCCTTACTTTAGAAGGTCAAGATTGTATCAAGAACAGAAATCCTTTGTAGAACTCATTCGATTGGCCCTGTGTGACTTGTGGGACTTTTCCTGGCTTACATTTCACAGTTAAATAAAAATGATCCGATTAGGCAGAAAGAAAGGAAAATTGATATCACCCCTTCCTCCGGTGCAAGGAAGCGGTACTTAATTTAATGGATTCATGGCTTTAGATTGAGCTATATTAGATAAAAAAGGAGGATCTTGGAGTGTATCTGCTTGCGGTTAACTAATGCAGCCTTAATTGGCCTTTAGGACAGAAAAGAAGTGGACGGACTGTAAGATATTTATCACAGATGACCTGTCTGGGGCCACCTTCAAGCTGTGGAAGGATCAGGGACATTGGTTCTATTACAAAATCAGACTAATTGACATGAGTAGTGCAGGCTTCCTTCTTAATCTACAATACTTATGTGAAGTGTTTAATAAAATAACAGTTGTAACCTGTATTGTAGTCAGTTTTCTCACCATGGTGCAACAAAACTTTCCACAAATTATATATTATTGCTTCCATTTTTATATAATTTATGGTTCATGGATTCATATAATTCTTTAATGGTAAAGCACAAGGGTGCAGGTGGTGGCTGCAGAGATATTTATATCTTACTTGGCCCTGGAATCCAACCTCACAACACCCGCAGGTCATGATTGAAAGTTGTGAGACCTGCTGTTCACCGAACGCACTACGTTTTTGGTGGACAAAATTACATACATGGCAGATGTTCATGAGTGAAGCAACTTGGCTGGACAGGGGGTCCTCCAGGGGGATCTGAATAGAGTCAACATTGGTTTAGTCACTTCGAACATCCATCCATTATCTTTCGCTTAATCCTATACTAGGGTTGCTGGGGGAATCCCCATGCTCATCCAGGGGATATCTATCAGGGTTTAGATGATAGATTGGGTTTCAACACACACACACACACACACACACACACACACACACACACACACACACACACACACACGTACACACAGGCGCAATTTAGAAAATTCATGTGTTTGGATGGTAGTTGTACTTTTGTATGTATATTTGTATTGTATTTAAATTAGGGGTGCATTCTTTCTTTCTAGGGTACAGTAGTGCACTAGCATGGTGAGAAATAGCATGCATCTTAATATATGTTTCTGACTGTAGGGGACTTGCCTTCTGAGCTACCATTTGCATTTCACACATTGTAGTAGAAATGACATCTTGTGATTTAATATTGCTTTTATTCTGATTATTTTAATTACATTTATTTTTTATTTTATTCATCTATATGGTAAGTGGGGAAGCAATGGGCTGCACCTAATAAAATGGCCAGTTAGCATAAATATACTGTACAGATATGGGTGGAGTCTTCGTGTTCACATAGGTTTTCTTCGGGTTCTCTGGTTTCTTCTCACAGTCCAAAAACAAGGATTTAGTTGAGGGTGTGCCCAGTGATGGATTGGTGCCCTGTCCTGGGTGTATTTGCCCAATGCCCAAAACATTGAGTTCTTCCAAAAGAAACCCCCCTGCAACCCTAGTATAGGATTAAGTGGAAGAACATGTAATGAGATGAGTTTTTGCAGGTGTTTTTGTCCCAAACGACTTACAAATAAAG
The DNA here is from genome assembly GCA_019802435.1 of Corydoras maculifer. NCBI lineage: Eukaryota > Metazoa > Chordata > Actinopteri > Siluriformes > Callichthyidae > Corydoras > Corydoras maculifer. The sequence goes on along the minus strand of JAFMOD010000415.1, from coordinate 135,799 downwards.
GAACAATACAAGTCAGTAGTTTATTATTTATTCATTCATTTTCTTCCGCTTAATCCTCTACCAGGGTCGGGGGGCAGGGGTAGAAACACACAGGACAGGGCCCCAATCTACTGCTGTGAACACTCACTCACACACACAGACTTTATAGAGTTAATTTACAGTTGTCAATTTACCTTGAATACATATTTTCGGACTGTGGGAGGAAACCGGAGAACCCAGAGTACGAATATACTATAGTCATCAACACTTACACACATAAACACACAAAGACAAGCATTTTCTAACTTCTTGCCCAGTTCGACATAAACACCACCATTGAATGGTGAATGTTTATCTTCTGATGAGGTACACAATCATCTCATTACCTTCTGCCCAGTTACAGAACCACATCTCAGCCATCTGCCCAGTTATTAATGCCGGGTCAATCAATGGAAGGATGCATTCCTTCAGTTATTGCATGGAGTATAATATAATTAAGAAGCAAACATGACAGTTCCATCTTATACCACAAGACGCACTCATAAACAGAAACCAAATTTAAAATTTAAATACAGAGATTTTCCATTAATCCAATAAATTACCCCACCACTACACCACCTGCTGCCCACTTACACATGCACATCATTATTTTGCACCAGGAGGAAACCAACAGGAAGTCTGCATTAAACTTTACATAAAAAATATAAAATTATAAAGCCATGTGAACATGTATTTTGCTACACTTTCACTTAAGTTTGGTTACATTTACATTTGGTCATTCAGCAGACGCTTTTGTCCAAAGCAACTTACAAAGTGAGCACAGGGTTACCTGCAGCATCCCTGGAACACTGGTTTCCACACTAACAGATGCTAAGGCATTTCACATTAAAGTGGTTACCATTGTAAGATAATCCCATATTTATAGACTTCCTTGACAAACTGCAGACCAGAACCGCAGGTAAATATAATCCTGATCAACTCCAAAATGGCAGATAATCAGTTTAAGTTGGCAGTAATTGAATCAGTGTATTTATGGAAGTCTTTGCCTGGCAGTAGGCCCCAGTTCACTTCAGGGTCAAAGGCACCAACATTAACTTCATAATATCATCATATTCAAAATAAACTGGCACCATAATATACAAAAACAATACAACTGTTACATTTCATAATATAAATGGGTCATTCTGACCCTGATGGTACATTAGGGTGCATTTGGCCTTGTTGCCGAGCTTTATTGCTCTCTAAGGACATGTGGCCAGTTCCTGCTCTTCTCGCTTTTAATTTTATTTCACTATCCTTTGTTGCATCCCTCCAGCGGTACACATGTTTCAAAACCCATTTTGAAATATCATTATCTTCCCTCTGGATGCTCACGACCTCTTATTTAAAGACACACAATGNCATTCTGACCCTGATGGTACATTAGGGTGCATTTGGCCTTGTTGCCGAGCTTTATTGCTCTCTAAGGACATGTGGCCAGTTCCTGCTCTTCTCGCTTTTAATTTTATTTCACTATCCTTTGTTGCATCCCTCCAGCGGTACACATGTTTCAAAACCCATTTTGAAATATCATTATCTTCCCTCTGGATGCTCACGACCTCTTATTTAAAGACACACAATGTTTGTCCAGTAAAGAGCTCAAAGCAATGGACTGACAGCACAGTTTTTCAGCACAGTATACATTTTAATTCATTTGAATTAATGTGCAATGTGATTAATTCAACAAATGAACATGGCCACACATCACGGTTCTTATCACGGGGCAGTCAGATGAAATATTGTGGGACCTCAAGTGCAGTTTATGAGCTCTATCAATTTTCCTGAGCCTGATTTCAGTCTTGTTGTCAGGTTTCCACTCACGAGCCTTATTAATTATTGAGATTAGGAAATGGAGACAGGAAACCAGGATGCTAGAATAAATACGAGAGTATTTATTAACATCGATTAAGAATATCAAATGTTAGAATTTTTTAATCAAGTCTCTGAGCATGGTCAGCAGTGTTCACTGGTCGGTTCCTGATGTCAAAATTGGTTTCATCAAAACCAATGAAAGCAAAACACGAGAAGCAAATACTGGAAGTAGAAAAACAGCATTGTGTTGGAACCATAAAAGTTTAGTAACACTTTTGTTGAAACAGTATTTATAATGCATTATTAACACATTCATAAACCTCTATTAAATATTCATAATGCTTCATACCACTTGCTATAAGCCTTTGTTATTGCAAATATATGTTCATAACCACAACCATGAAGTGTTATAAGACGTCATAACATAATCCTAGGTAATTCATTATAAAATGTTTGGTAAAAATAAATTAATAATTAAATAAAAATAAAATAAAAAACTGATATGAAGCTTTCTAACAATTGTGTTTAATAAACACTTTCCCTGAAAAAGACTTCATAAGTGCTTATAACTGTTTTTGAAAATTATAAGCTTTATTTACAAGCATTAGCTAAAGTGTTGTCATTTATTACTGCTATTAAAAAACTGCTGATTAATAATACATAATAACTCAGGGTAGAATATTACAGGTGCTAAGGTGTTAAGCAACTACACATGGATGGGTTGCCAACACATCACTGGTCACACACTCACTCACACAAACACACAAGAGATAATTTCGATAGAGGCAGTTAGGAGCAGCCAATTTAACTTAAACCCATGTTTTTGGACCATGGGAGGAAACTGCAGAATGCAGAGGAAACCCACACAGACACAGGGAGAACATGAAAACTCCACCCAGACTGGGATTTGAACCTGGATCCCAAGCACTTATAGGCGGACTTGCTAACCCTGTTCTTTAAAAAAATATATATATATATATTAAAGAGGTGGGCTCAAAGTCTGTATTACACAGATATAGTTACAAATTACAAATTAAAATTGAAACATTATCAGAATGGTTCCTCAATTCACAAAAAGCCCTGAGTTGGTTGTAATGACTAAGCAACAGCCAGTATCTCCGTTTACACTCCACTCTTTCCTCCTTAGGCATCAACACTAACAAAATGTTAATGCAGTTGGGATTCAGTAGGAATTGTGTTATTGCTGTCAACAAAATGTCAATCAGGCTCCTTCCGCAGTGGGTTTGATTTAGGTGAGCAGCTCTTTCTATCATTTATATTATCTACAAGTGGAGAAAGAAATTCAATAGCGGCCTGGAGCTTAACATATTAATCAGTGACTGTGTATCGAAGAATGTTTAACCTTTTCACCTTAATACAGTCAATGTACCTTCCTATAGATGAGTACACTACACACACATGTACACATACAAACACTTACTGGCATAAACTGTACAGATACATACCACTAATTATTATACCGTATTAAAATAATCTCATCTCATTTTCATTTCTTATGCCAGGGAAGGGGGTGTCCTTATTTTTGGACTATGGGAGAAAACCAGAGAACTGGGAGAAAATGGAAACCCCACTCAGATTGGGATACACACTGAGTCCCCAGCGCTGCGAGACAGACCTACTAACCACTGCGCCACCATGCTGCATATATCTGGCTATTTGCAAGTGTTTTTTTATTATTATTATTATTTTTTTAGTGGACTCCAGACTGCCACTAAAGTATGTCTGGTATTTTGCATCATAACATCAGAACCGGAAATTTTCAGATATGTCCTGCAAGTTGCAATACAATGCCTTTGTTCTTCCAATTCACCCCACAGATGTCCCATCTATCTAAAATTTCGAGGATGACTATGAACAAATGCCCCAAACATCCCAGGTATATTGGAAATAGGGTTTATATGCTATACAAACAAAGTTAAACAGTTAAAATATACATTTTATAATTCATTATGTCACATTGTGTTATAAAGCCTTATGCCATGTTCTTATAACACTTTATAAATGTATGTACATTACCAAATGCCTTTGACAGGTGTTATAAAGCAATATTAATCATTTTTAAAGCTTTATGAGTGTTTATAATGCATTATGAATACCAGATTTGTTACCATGACCAAAAATATTTCTTAAATTCTTCAGATGTTCCAGACTTTATCTTGATCAGTTTCTGTAACAGATGAAAGTCTGAATTAATCTGTCATATAGATGAATATATCTTCATTTGAACCCATCAATATATGAAGTCCACAATTAGGAAAATGACATAAAAATAGGCCTGCAGGTGGTTAGAGAGGTGAAGATAAAGTGTGTGTCAGGTAGGAGGAGGCAGGTCATTTTCCTCCTAAGCAGGAGGTCGTCTGTGCACACCAAGAGCTCGGATGGCAGCTATGGATGATCTTGCTATTGTCTACACACTCAGCACTTCTCCCAGCAAAAAGCTCGGCGTTAACCGTCTATTAGGTTGTGTCTCTTTCTAAGCGTTGACTTTTTTCTAATGTTCCCATCTGCTTCTCAGTTTCTAAAAAGTAAACTGTGGCCCTTTCATATCTGTCAATATTAATATCACTAATTCAGTTCATTTACTTCATCTGCAGTCAATCTGCATGGAACAGACTATAAATAATATTTTAAGAACTGAACTCAGCTGCATGTTTTCTGATTTTAAATCTACAGAACTCATAGCTTTAAAACAAAACAAGGAAAATGTCTTGTTTTACAAAGCAGCCTAAAGGTGAAGTTGAGTCCAACGTTAATAACAGTCTATGTATCACACTTATGACACATTGTGCAATTATCATAAAATATGAACCATAATTGGGGCAACATGGCAACGCAGTGATTATTACATCTGCCTCTCAGTGATGGGGATCCACGTTCGAATCCCGATCTGGTGGATTAGATTTTATTTCCAGCAAAAAAGTTTCTAGTCCAGGTTAAAGCACATAATAATGCAAATTTGGCATTTCTCCAATAGCAGTTATTACGCATGGACCATGGAAAATTTGTCCCACTGGGATAGTTCTGCAGATAACGTGTAAGTTTATGATCTCTCAGCTGAAACTAGCACCCTGAGTGTACTGTAATTAAAGAGACAATTAAAACTATAATGAAAATGAATCGGAATCAAATAAAAATGGAACAGCACACTGTGTATCAGTCTTAGCAAATGTTTGATGCCAGAACATTGCTGAAGGAGATGCTGAGTTTGCAGAGCTTGGAAGCATCACCAATAGCTATTGCTGTGTTGTCACAATTAGTAATGAGTCATGTGGTTTGTTTACATCAATGGTCAGTTACAAACCGATGCAGCGTTAATATATGGCTAAGATCAAAACTGAAGTTCTTGATCATTTCTCTGTATCTGTTACTAATTTCTGAGTGATGAAGCGAGAGAATGGGATTGAAAGGGTCAGTGATTTTCTTCTAACTACTCACCGAATAGCATTAACAACATGGTGAACTAATAAACTAATTACATATAAACCACAAATAATTTTTAAACAGTTGTCTAATTGGTGCTTTTATTGTACACCACTGCTCCAGGTGCATTGTGAGACTCCTGTAGTACAGTATACTATACAGTGAGCCAGAATCACATTTCAAAATTTTTACAACACAATAACAACTATCCATCCATCCACAGTACAAGAAAAAAAAAAAAACGGATTTAAGGTAAATTTGCTGCTTAAAATTGCTTAGGTAGCCCTATATAGTGTGTGTATGTGTGTGAATAAGTGTGTGCCCAGCGATGCATTGGCACACTTTTCTGGGTGTAGCTGCCTAGTGCTCGTAATATTCCTATCAGAATTGGCATGGGGAACCCTTTACGACCCTTGCAGAGGCTTAAAAGTAGATAATGAAATGATATAATAATAATAATCATAATAATAATAATAACACACATGTAGCTACAACTCATGTTGTAAAGCTTGGGTAAAGCAGCACCTGATATTGAAAGGGTAGGGATTACCATGCACGGCATAAAGTGACACAAATGACAATAGAGCGGAACGATGGTGTAATCCTGTGTTCTGTACCAATGCTGATAAACTGGTAATCCAAAGTAATGATTCAATAACACTCTGTGTGCCATGTTGGCTTTCTCACGATTTTCTCACAAGTCAATTTCTTTCCTTTGTAAACTAAGCTGTATTGTCTGTTGTTGCAGTCTTGCAGTCATTGTAATTCCATTTAGCATTAATTGTTTTAATGCTGTATCAAATTAATATTGAATACACCTCACTCACCTTACAGCCTTATATAACATCATATATCATTTATAACATCAATCATAAAAACAAACATTTTGACATGGACAGTTTATTTCAAGTGTACAAGTGTCATTCCTAGTCTGCAGTATCCCACATTTGACACCTTGTATATCAGAAGAAGAACAATATGCCTTGTCTTTCCTCTTAAATGCCCAATCCAGGATGTTTAGGGTGTTTTTTGTGACTATAACGACTATCTGTCCTCATGCACAGTGGTGGGCCAAGGCAAAGGACAAATAGACAGTTGCTGATCATTTACCTCCTTCATTTGTAGAGATCACAACCCTACATTCTTACTCACTAACAAATACAGTCACAGATGATGCTGGAGCCAATTCCAGCACTTACTGGGCAAAGGCAGGGAAACACCTCAATTGGTATACGTTGGTGTCCAGTGCCTGTAACGTTCTTCCCTGTATGGGCATGGAAACCCTTCCCCCACAACCCTGGAGAATTAGGCGGAAGATAATGCGATGAGATGAAATTAACACACTTCATTATGTATCCAATTTTCAACCTAGAAAACTCATTCAACTGTGTAATAACGGTATAAATAAAATCTATAGGGTTTTCAGCATCAACGCCAAAATCCATAATGACTTGCTTACCTTTGGTAATGAGGCAACATATAAAAAATAAGTTGTTCCAGGTTAAATGAAGCAGGACAGTTGCAGCCAATTGTACCATTTGCTTGATCTGAACTTATCTATACTGTCTTCACAAACGGCTCAAAGAAAGAGCTGCTGCAGGATCTCAAATTAGGCCAGAGCTGGTTCTAATGATGAGTTCCCCCTAATGGCTACACATACCAAAACAAAATAAAGTTTAATGGACTGCTGGGGGGCCACTTGGGCTCTCTGAAGCCTTTCATGAGGCAATTAGTTGAGGTGCTGAGTTGGAAAATGATTGCCTTGAATCTTTTTGCCCCTCGTTCATGCAATGCAATAAAAAAAAAGGATTACTAAAAGAGAAAATCTTGCGTAGGTGGGAGGGTCTGTGATTTCTGTATGCATTATTATCACAATGAAGTAGCCTTGTGATGGGTCGGGTGAAGAAACTGCTTGTTTTTCACCTGCAATTTGGACAAAACGGAGCTAATTAAGTTTTACAGATAACACAGGAAGAATAGCACTTCTGCGCAGTAATTTTTTGCTTTCTTTCTTTATATATTTATTTATTTTTCCCTCAAGCAGTTCGCCATGTCGGAATTAAATTAGCTTAATTTATCCGCCGGTCTTTTAGTGCTCCGAGTGCAAGCCTGAGAACACAAGATAAACCGAGAGAACTCGGATGAGTTGGCGACTGCTAATCGAATGTTGCAGTAGCGAGCAGAACTACGTTTTGTCATGTATTGTGAAACGAAGCTGCGCTAACATGAGTGCTGATGAAGCTACTTTATTAGGCCAGTGAAAATTCAATTAGAGCATGACGACGGTAGAAATTTCCTCTTGTTCTTATTGTCTTCGAGCCAGTCTGCTGCATTGAAACATTCCAGGTCAGAGACAAAGCCCTGAATTCACAGCTGGCATCGACCTGTGTGCATATTAGCAGGTTTTCCGCGATGTGTATTCCAGCCTGTGTGCTTCCTGTGGGTGGCTCGGTGCCAAAAGCGATGCTCTGTGCCAGGTGGTGTTTTATTTATTGCACAAACTGACGCGACCTTTAGCACCTTACACCACCGCCAGCTCAAACATCCTGCCATGTGTTGGCTTTTGGCCCATTTGTGGCTCACCTGCATTGGGGTTGACTGACTAAAAAAAATTATTAAATTGAATAGACCGCCCAAACTAAAAATGTCTTATGATTTCAGAACTTAACAGATCAAAATTTTTTGCTGGTTTTACAGTTTCTCTTTTTGGTTTCACTTGGGTGTCTTTGTAGAGGTCAAGGTTTTGTGATTTTACATCATCTACTGTAGTATGTACTGTACGTATACTGCTGTTTTTTGGGTTGCATGGTCTTGCATTGTGCATTGAAGTAATTTATAGTGCACTCAAAAGACACTTAACATATCATTGGCTTTGCAATGACCTTATGCATTTTGTGAATAACTGTTGTGTATGAACAAATACATCATTTTCAGCATGGGAATTGCATTTTTTGGAATTTCACCAGTGTTACATAATATCTTGCAAAACAAAGCATGGGCATTAACATTGTGCTGATAAAACAAAGTGGTGCAGCGGGTGGTACAGTCGCCCAACAGTAAGATGGCAGCTGGTTGGGGGAAATGGTTATGTAGTGGCATTCCAAACCAACATTCAGAACACCAGGCTTTACGTTAACATGTGTAATGCTGGTCACCACAACTTGTAATTAATATTATGGTAATTTTGTTCATTAATGCAACATTACACTAAACCTCTGCCTAACTAATAAGCAATTAAAGCAACTCTACATATACCTGTATGTGGCCTGTATATCTGTATATATAACACATACACACACACAGAGTACACAATATGTAGTACTGTAGTCCACAAAGTGATGGACTACAGTCTGGAATCATAAAACTACAAAGTCCATCTGTATAGTAAGTGGAACTGATAAGATAAAATGTTTCAGGTTGTAGTAATGCTGTATAGGTTGATGAAGACTAAGCAAAAACATAGTGTAATTGGCAGAAACATTTCTTTATTTCTTTAAAACATTGTAAACCTTTAAAATACATCTTTATATAGGCTCAGGCTAAAATCAGCAAATCCTAAACAGAGACCTAAACGTAAGGAGGAAGCAGTGTGGTGGGAACAATTGTAAATTTTAACAATACTCCTCAGCTGGCAGCCTCTCATACCAACCAGCGTGAAAGTTAAAATCACCAGAGCAAAGCCAAGCCCTTGGTGAGGAGGTTATTCCACACATTAACAGTGTCGCTGGCCCCGCCGAACGGCACCGACAACTTTGCAGTTGATTAATAGAGCAAGCTGGCCCACTGCAAGAGGAAGATAATGAAGGAAGCAATGCCCTCTGTGTTCCAGCTCATGTTCCAGCTTTTATCTGAGTGACATTTTGTGATCAATCATCCAGCCCACAGATGGATGCACCTCAACCAAGTCACTGCTCGCGTTAACGCTTACATTTCCCAAATAATCCCCATAAAAAGCCTGCAGCATTTCTCCCTCAGTACCTTAAAGGCTTTGCATCATGCCCTCTTCATCCCCACATTGCTTTACAGTAATCAAAGTGGGGGAGAACCACTGAGACAGGTGTCTCTGTGCTCGGGTAGCAGGTGGTTAAATTAAACTCAACCGTCTGATGGTTGTTATTTTAAATGGCTGCAGACTTGTGTTAACTGCAATGGAAATCAAGTCCAAGAAACCTTCATATCTAGTCTGTAGTGGACTTTATAAAAAACATTGCTGTAAATCATTGAAAGCATTAGACATTTTAAGAAACTCAGCTGGTTAGTTGCAGCCCGAATTGGGTCATGATTGAGCCCAAGCTGGGTCACAGGTGTTTCCTTACTTACTAAACTTTTAAGAGCATATCTTTTAGATGTTTGCAGAAAGTCTTTTTTATGTGGTGTTGCAGTCCTGCAGGATGGCCTCAATGGACTTATATTCATTCATTCATTCATTCATTATCTTCCGCTTTATCCTATATTAGGTTCGCGCGCGGGGGGGTTCCCCATGCCCATCCAGGGGAGAACGTTTCGGGCGCTGGGCAGATACACCCAGGACAGGGTGCCAATCTATCGCTGGGCACACACTCACTCAAACAGACACACACACAAACACACTTTACATGGGGCAATTTGGAGAACTCAATTGACTTGATCCATGTTTTTGGACTGTGGGAGGAAACAGGAGAACCCGGAGGAAACCCACGCGGACACGGGGAGAACATGGAAACTCCACCCAGATGGGGATTCGAACCAGGAATCCCTAGTGCTGAGAGGAGAACGTGTTAACCACTAAGCCACCGTGCCGCCCAATGGACTTACATAGGTTTTTCAATTGTTGAATATGAACACCTGATCAATACACATGGATATTCTACATGGGTGTCCTACACTGTTAATGCTGCTCGCCGCTCAAGTAGGATGAGTCCTTGGATCATAAAAAGTGACGTCATTGAAATTACTCCAAAACCACTGAATATTCTGTAAGTATTTAAAAAAAGAAAACTTTTACTGCAATACTGAACTTTACAAGTCATTATTCAATGAAGCCTTCGGTGTGGATGCAGATGTCTGAAGTAGTTGAAACAGAACCATATCCTTCCGGCCCCATAATTTAATTTCTATCAGATTTCTGAATTTGCTCGTATGCTAAGAAAAGTGCTGATAGCACTTGAGCATGTTGACATTTCCACCATGCGAAACAAGACGGATTTGAACATCTGAGGGAGCAGAAGCGACTGGACAGAAAACAAGACTGTCTACAAAGAGAACCGTCAAACTCCTCAGGCACATTCAAGGGACAGCAAGCGACTTGGTTTGTTATGACCAAATTAAAAGCGGATCCTGATTTCCTACTTGTTGCATCATGTGGTATTTTATATAGGCTTCACTCTTTCAAAAGTGGTGAACGCATGTCTACATTTTACTGTTGTGTCCTGTATGTGTAAAAATGCAAGAATGAAAGATGTGCAAACCTGTTTCTCTCATTGTCATCCATTGCTTTTATGTGAAAGCCAATGAGTTTGTATAGCATCATGGAAATACCAATTTCTAGACACTGTATGCATTTCTGTCTGTCTCTCTGTCTGTCTATCTATCTATATCAAGTGTAAAGGTTAGCATGTTCGCCTCTGGTTTGAACCTTAATCTGAGTGGGGTTTCCATGTTTTTCCTGTGTCCTCTGGGGTTTTTGCGAGGTTCTCTGGTATGTGTGTGTGTAAGTGAATATGTGCCCAGCGACAGATTGGACACCCTGTCCTGGGTGAGTCTGCCCAGTGCATAAAACACCTGTGTGATTTAAATAGCAACAATGCTTTGAATATATCTACCCCGATGAGTGTGTTAGTCTTGATGAGGTGTGTTCAGGTACATTTCTGGAGTTTTGCTATCTTGGAAACTCCTGCTGACTGAAAACAACTTACACAGATATCGACGTTTATTACTATCTCAGCATTAAATTGATAATAGAAATGCATACACACTGCTTGTTACACACACTGACATGCAGCAGTGCACAAACCCATAGCACATGCCAATTGCTACTTATGTGAACCTTTACATCAACAATAAACAAATAACTTCCTGCATCAACGAAAAATTGCACTTTTGCGCATTTCGCTGTTGAAAGGGAGTGGGAGTGGGAGCTCAGTGGTTAGGGCATTTGGCTATCAATCTGAAGGTTGGGGGTTCAAATCCCAGGTCCACTGAAGTTACCAATGTGGGTCCTTGATCAAGAACCTTAACCCTCATTGCTCCAGGGATGTTGTGATTAACCCTGTGCTCACCTTGTAAGTCGCTTTGGATAAAAGGGTCTGCTAAATGACCAAATGTAATGTAAATGTAAATAGCAATCCTCCAAAGTCAGACGGCGTTTGGCTATTACATTGAAGAACAGATGACATGGTGAGTGCTGAATTGTACATCATACAGAGGGAAAAGGTTTGAGGGAAAAGTATAGTTTTGAAAAAATAAAATAATTAGCTCTCCACTTAAATTGACATCATGACTGAAAATGACACGGTGTTTGCTGGTCCTGAATGAGTCGCTCCACAGCACCAAAGTTATACTGCACTCTCTGGCTTAACTACATTCGTCATACTCAGGTGTGTCCCATATCCCGCGAGAGAAAGAGCTACATGGACATAGTCGCAATTTATCAATCTGTTCTCAATGAAATTCAAGCCTAAGTGGCATCCATAAGCCGTAATGCTTGTCAGGGGAAAAGCGATTGGTGGCTTGGAAAATGGAGTGTAATGGACCGAGTTGGCATGGTTCGCCTTTACAAATCTGTTTTGATTCAGCAGCACTAAGTGATGCACAGCCCGTTTGGCCTTCTTCATTACTGCAGTTTAAAAGGGCCTGCAGCGCTGCAGCCTCGTTACCAAAACCTACATCATTAAACCAGAGACACGCTCGATGAAAAAAGGCCAGGAGCACTGCAAAAGAAGCATGCATATTGCCATTCAAGTAAAAAAAAATAATAATTAGAATGATCTTATGTCCTGGATTTTAGAAGCAGTATAACTGCAGAAAGGGCTACTGACAGTCTCAGTGCAAATTTTGCAGATTTTTAGCAAAAAAGTTGCCGTAAAGTTCTTAATTATGGTTTTCACAAATTTGCATCATAAAGAGTCTTAAAATGGTTTTCAGCTTAGACACACTGACAACTGTTGAACAACCACAGCACCATACAGTATGGTCCATGTTATAATGCACTATAAGCACATTCATAAAGCTTTATAAAGTATTTATATCATACGCCTATGTTAATATACATAGATGTTTATAACCACAATTATAGTGTTATACCAATATGACATAAAACTTTATAACACAATGTGACAATGCATTATAAAGTGTATATTTTAAGCATTCTTAACTTATTTTGGAGACCAGTGTCATAAAGCTTTATAACACTTGTGTTACACAAATTCTACCCCAGAAAAGGACTTAAGTGCTCATAATTTCAATGTTGTTCGGTGTTGACAGTTCAGTGCTGACAGTTCGGTGCTGACTGTTCGGTGCTGACTGTTTGGTGCTAACTGATCAGTGTTGAGTGTTCAGTTAATGGGAATCATTTACAAATTGAAACCAGAGTTAAACTATAGAAGTGTTTGTAAACAGGCCCACCACTTCTCATGCCCCCTCAGAATCACTCGGCACGTCCGATGTGCTCAGCTGCATCCTATTTGTCAGTATTAGGGTCTCAGCAGACTGCTTCACTTGCTTCTCTGGAGTGCTTTGTTAATGATGGTATGTAATTACTGTTCATGTGCATGCACAGACAGAACCCAAACATTCAGAGCATAGCATCGCTGGGGTAACCACAAATTCAGACCATGTGATTTATAACTTTACGGTTCATTAGTCCTTTTCAGGTGAATCGGGGGAAAGCAAATTCAAATAATTAGTTTGGCATTAGTTGTATTCCCATTAGGTATCCTAATAACATGTCCGCCTCTCAGTGCTGGTGAAACAGGTTTGAGATTCCTAGCTGGGTGGGCATTTCATTTTCTCCCTGTGTCCACATGGGTTTTCCATGTTTTTAGTTCCCTCCTAAAAAACATGGATTTATCTAAATTGCCTTTATCTGGTTTGATTGAGTGTGTGCCGAGCGACGGAATAGTGCCCTGTTCTGGGTGGATCTGCCAGCACCTGAAACGTTCTACCCTGGATGGCAATGGGTTTGTAAATGACATCAGACTAAAATGGTAAATGTTATTTTTAGGAATTGGAGGACTTGATCACATGATTTAGCACTAGTAGCACAGTGTGCTTCAGCTCTTTCAAGTTCTAGAGCACTCAAGTTTTAACCCACTGCCTGATGCCTGCTGTGTATTCGGACATACTAGACATTTTAGCTTTCAGCTTTTGCCAGCTATTTTACACCCAACCATCAAAAGAGATGTACTTGAAAAGCCATCATATAGATCTGATTTTTACTAAGTAAAAATAAATTTAATTAATAAATAAAATAAATTAATAAAATAAATAAAATAAAATAGTATTATTATAAGAAAATAATAAATAAAAAATAATTAAATAAGTAAATGAATAAATAATGCGGTTCAAATCCCCATCTGGATAGAGTTTCCATGTTCTCCCCGTGGGTTTTCTCCGGGTTCTCCGGTTTCCTCCCACAGTCCAAAAACATGGAACAAGTCAATTGAGTTCTCCAAATGGCCCCATATAGAGTGTGTCTGTGTGTGTGTGAGTGAGTGTGTGCCAAGCGATAGATTGATGCCCTGTCCTGGGTGTATCTGCCCAGCGCCCAAAATGTTCTCCCCTGGATGGGCATGGAGAACCCTACCGCGACCCTAATATAGGATAAAACGGAAGATGATGAATAAATTAATGAATAAATAAAGCATGAATTAAAGCTGTTGAGACGCAATTACAAATTACAAAGCATGACAAATAAAATGTTTTTTTTATTTCTTGTGGAGAGAAAGTTCATTGCAAATATAAGCTATTATATCCACTATATAGTATGTTAACATGAAATGTGTGTTGGTGTAAAAAAACTGCAGTCTCATGTAACACCATACACTCTGTGTTTATGTGTTTATATCTAATTGATCTTATGGTGACCTATAGATGAAAATCTGGCAAAGCTAATAAATATTCAGTACATAAATAACCTCCAGTAGAGGTTAAATAACAGGTGCAACCATGTATGCTCTAATCGTCTACTGCGTATTTTGGGACAAGCACCAGGTCTTATCAAGATAAAGGTGAATTAGTCATGGTTGTGAAAGCCATTTGTGACATTGTGCTTTACCCTCGAATTTCCTTCTCAAACAGTGTGAGAGAATCACAGGCGGGGACAAAAGAAAAAAATGAAATGAAAAAGAGGAAGCACCACAGCAGAGACAGAGTGCTTTGTCACCTTGCCTAACTGAGTAATTGGCCCAAACTGATGGTCATTCATTAGATCCTCCTCCCCACCACTACCAGGCCGAATGTCATTTAAAATGGCTACCACCTCCATTAATCAGTGCATGACTCTTGGTTAGTTTAAAGGGGGAAGAATGAGTGTACAGACCCAGCCAAGTCCTACAGCTTCCATGGTCTCAATCAAGTGGGAAAAATGGCCGGCTGGCGAGACACCTGCTGAGCACTGGAAATAAAATATTAAAGGTGGAAAATAAGCAAATGGTTATCAGCAGCGTCTCGGCTGAAATATCCTCTCAGTGTGTGTCCTTTATTAAATATGATTGCTCTTGACAGCAGGTTTTCAGTGGCAGCTTAAGATGAACTATTTGGCAAAATGTTAGACTTGTTTATATTGCTGTGAATCATTTTGTGCTTTAAAGTATTCATATGTTCATCTATGATGCACTAAAATGGCAGCTGGCAAATGCGTGTGGCTTTACATGTTTGTGATGCAATGAAACCCAAGATCTAATGCAATAAGGGCAAATAAATGTAAATATATCCATTACATATGTATATACAGTATATACACTTCATTTATGCATGTTTGTACAACTGGACTGTACTACAATGTTTACCCACAACACACTCACTGTCAAATATCACATAGTATATATATATATATATATATATATATATATATATATACACCTGAGGAATGGAAAGTGTGTGAGGTGTGAGAAATGTACACACACACACACACGCATACCACCTACTAACCAACTATAACATAAGTATAGTAGTTATTTTTTATCTGATTTATAGTTTAATTCTAGAAAAAGTCCACAGAACTATGTTTTGAGCTATGAACTATGTTCTGTGTACTGTATATATATATATATATATATATATATATATATATATATATATATATATATATATATATATATATATATATATATATATATATATATATATATATATATATATATATATATATATATATATATATATATATATATATATATATATACACCTGAGGATATAAGTGTGGTGTATTCCTTTCAGCATTTCTCTACTACAGCCTTATTTAATACTGTATGGGCACAGGCAGGATCAGCCTGTAGGGAGTTAATAGTATGATGGTAGCTCTGTAGTTAAGGTTCAGTGTGAGTGACATGAAGGCTGTGAGAGCAGGTCTCAGGACTGCCATAAAACTTTAACCGCTGACAAGGCTGGTGCTGGCAACAGCACATATTTAGTAAAACTGTAAGTTATCAAGACCCTTAAGCACTGAGATACCACAATATGTGATAAATCCTCTATAATGATCCATGTTTTAATGAGGTCTTCATTTAGCTTTACATTTTACACATTACAGATTTTTCTGATTTGTCCAAAGCCATATGTAAACTCCATTTAAATAAATAGTCATCTCTGTTGATCAGAGGCGTTAATGCTACAGCATGCAATATGTTTCATACAGATGTTAGATTAAGCTTCAGTTTAAATTAGGAAAGGACGTGGGTGGTGTGCTCCACACTAATACATATCATTTAGAAATGGGTGGATATAGTTGTGGGCGGCACGGTGACTTAGTGGTTAGCACGTCCGCCTCTCAGCACTAGGGATTCCCGGTTCGAATCCCCATCTGGGTGGATTTTCCATGTTCTCCCCGTGTCTGCGTGGGTTCCCTCTGGGTTCTCCGGTTTCCTCCCACAGTCCAAAAACATGGATCAAGTCAATTGAGTTCTCCAAATTGCCCCATGTTGAGTGTGTTTGTGTGAGTATGTGCCCAGCGATAGGTTGGCGCCCTGTACCGGATGTGTCTGCCCGAGACGCTCTCCCCTGGATGGGCATGGGGAACCCCACCGCGACCCCTAATAGAAAATAAAGCGGAAGATAATAAATGAATAGATATAGTTGTGTATTCACATACAGGAGCAATCTAGCATGGACACACCTCCTTTTTGCTCCACTTATTGTCCATGTTCTTAGCTGCACTTACTGTAAAGATGGTAAGAACTACAAAGTAGTACAAAGTAGAACTACAATTTCAGACTGTACTCCATCTGTTTGTGGACTACAGTACATAATGTACATTCCCTTTACTCTGTTATCTAATGGGCAGGACCCTAAGAGTAGCACCACAGGGCAGGTATTATTTGGTTGTTGCATTATCCCTGTCCCATCAGTGTCACTGAGGTGTTTAAATGCCACTACAGCAGCACTGCAGCTCTAACCCCCCCTCACCGCATCAGTGTCACATCAGTACTGACAAACAATCCACTACCTAATGATACCGGTTCTGTGATGATACTGGTTCTGACCAATAGAGAACAGAGAACCAACAGGGGACTAACAAAAACAAAGAACACCTATAGACTCCAGTCTGTAATTGTAAACCTATGAAGTCCATCTATATGGTAAGTGGAAAAAATAGACAATGGAACAAGAAGGGGGTGTGTCCAAACTTCTGACTGGACTGTATATTTATCCACTAGTGTCTGACAGAGCAGGCAGTGTTGGGTGGACAGTTGTAAGTTTTTGTGAAACTGCTACCTTTTACTGAAAAAGTTAATCCAGTAATTTTACAGTGATTTGACAGGCTTTGTGTGGGTGTGCATCTAATGATTCTCTGTAAATCTCCTGAACAGAAAAGAAAGACTATTTGAGTGCAATCCACCGAGACCGATTTCTCGCTATACCTGACTTAGGAAGAGAGAAAGAATCTTCACCCAGCGTTTGACATTTTTTTTGTCTTTGCTTTCTGATGAAAGACTGGAGGATGCAACTGTCGCCTGGCTGCCCTTGGGCAGGGTGTGTTTGAAGACTTCCATCTAGGAGACTCTATTTGAAAAAAGGAACACAGATACCATCACTTCAAACTGTAGGGAGTCTAGAAAGAGGAGTTGGTTTATTGCCATGCACCTTATTAATGTATAGTTTTAAAACCACTATCTTTTTACTAGTACAAACCTCAGTGTCCTGCCCATAATGCTATTTAAGAATAAAATATGGTAGTAATGATACTAATGAGAAGACAATCAGTTTACCTAAACAGTATACATTTCTGGCCCACCACTGACTGAAACAACATAGACAGACGTCAACAGGAAACATCAACACAGGCGTGTGGCCAACACCACTGAATGCTGAATAAAACTGAACAATATTTAATCTGACTGCATTTGTACAAAGAATGCAAATACATACACCATACTGTGTGTTCTCCATTCACAGTCAAACAGAGAACCTCATGGAGCAGCGCATTAAGTCCAGGTTGCTGTACCACTGAAATAGCAATCCAACTGCAAGTCACATGCTGATTGCTTTATTGCATGTTACACCCAAAACACACCAATGAATAAGTGAATAATTACAAGCCTGTTGCACGTCTCGCACATTTCAAGGCATACTTTTCCTGACCTTATTATAACAAACACAATGAAGCGCTCTCAGATCTAAATGATATCACCAATACCAATTACCAGTTGTGTAATTTTTAGAGTCTCCAGTCAGCGCCACGTACAGTACTGTATAAAATGCTCATATGAATGTGTGGTACTCATAACTGAGTTTAGTGTTTGTGTCTTTATTACAAACCACGTTTCTGTGTGTGAAATTGGCTCATGTATTAAAGCTGAACCTTTTGTGTGTTATAGACTCCCGAGCCCAGGCCGCTTTCATACATCTCGGCATTTAAAGAGCACAACTCTGACCCGTTTGCTGGCCTGAAGCAAGAAAGGACACTCCAGTAAACCAGGATAATACCTTTGTCGATAATGTGTGTGTGTAGTTTGTGTAAACTTGTTAAATATACAGTATATGTACACACAAATACAGAGCTAATCATCACCCCTCTGCACATATGCATCAGTTGCCTAGTGGCAATAAGAAATGCATAGAGCAGCACTGATTGATAGAGAAATTGGTTTTCAGTAAGCGACTGAGGAATTAGCTGGTATTTTTTACCTGAGGGAAAATGGCGGAGCAAAAGCTACATTTTTATATGCATGTAATTTTATTGTTCTTAGCGGCAACTCTTTTTCAGCATTCATTCAGATCGATTCTTACTCCTAATTAAAGTTTCATTCGGACTTTAATCGAATTTAAAATATTCATACATGCTTTAGTAGGCATCTGTGTCCAGTAGCGACGAGGTCGTCGGGTCTGAAGTCATTGGCATGCTGCACCGCACCACCAGGTTGCTGTGTGTTGGAGCAGATCAAAGGTGACTGCAGCCGCCTGGCTCCTGTTCGCCTTTCATCACGGAGGAGGCGAAGTCGGGATGCGACCCCGCTAAAACACAGGCAATCTGGTCATTTTCCACACTAATCATACTCAAGGTCGAAGTCACTTCTTTTTATTGATCAGGAACGACTGCACAACTAGTTTCATGCTTGTAGGTTTCACGATTCAGAGAACACACACACACACACACACACACACACACACA
>JAFMOD010000415.1:8271-116047 GCA_019802435.1 Corydoras maculifer | reverse complement strand
ACACACACACACACACACACACACACACACACACACACACACACACACACACTGCTTTGTAATTCTACATAGAAATGATTTCATGTACATCCTTTAAAAAGGTGTAGGTTTACGTATATATTTATATGTCCGAGTTTCCTTCGACAGTTTAAAAACATGGATTCAAGGTGAATTGGCTGCTCTAAATGGCCCCTATCTAAATTTCCACTATATAGTGTCTTTGTATTGAGTGTGTGCCTAGTGATGGATAAGCACCCTTTCCTTGGTGTGTCAGTCCAGAAAT
This sequence comes from Corydoras maculifer, assembly GCA_019802435.1. Classification (NCBI taxonomy): domain Eukaryota; kingdom Metazoa; phylum Chordata; class Actinopteri; order Siluriformes; family Callichthyidae; genus Corydoras; species Corydoras maculifer. Next base: position 115,764 of record JAFMOD010000415.1, on the reverse strand, counting down.
TTTCTCCCATAGATGGGCATAGATGGGCATGGGGACCCCCACACATCCCCTAGACCCTAACATTTTGATCTCTCCGAAGTGTGAATCATCCTTTTACCTCATGACTCTGTTCTGCAGAAGTGCTCCACAGATGCATCTATTTAACAGTTATGTTTGATGCCACTACGGTACGGTGGCTTAGTGGTTAGCACGATCACCTCTCAGCACTAGGGATTCCCGGTTCGAATCCCCATTTGGGTGGAGTTTCCATGTTCTCCCCCTGTCTGCGTGGGTTTCCTCCGGGTTCTCCGGTTTCCTCCCACTGTCCAAAAACATTGATAAAGTCAACTGAGTTTTCCAAATTGCCCCATATAGAGTGTGCATGTGTGCTTGTCTGTGTGAGTGAGTGAGTGTGTGCCCAGCGATAGATTGGCGCCCTGTCCTGGGTGTATCTGCACCCGAAACGTTCTCCCATGGATGGGCATGAGAAACCCCCCCGCGACCCTGATATAGGATGAAGCAGAAGATAACGGATGGATGGATGGTTGATGCCACTACATAATGCACTTGCTATTATATTATTGTCTCAAATGCAGCAATATTTGCAATCTGTTTTTTAAAGCATGTTACTCTAACTGGCTTATTGTGAATAAGACTAAGGAGTTTTCACTTTACTGCTGGGTACCATAATACCATGGGAAATACCGCTTCCCAACACATCATGCAGGCAAAGAAATCTGTGACCCAGCACTGTGCACCTTGAGAGAAATGTCTAGGTGGCCAGCAAAAAACTGCTCAACACCACTTACTGTGGATTTTGTAAGTGAAGTGGTGAAAGCAGCATGAGAAACCTATACCACAACGGTCATGGTGGATTTCACAGCAACCACACAAAGTTATGGTACACTAATACCACTACTGCATATAACACATTACAACATCTACATCTACACAATACTTAATACAATTTACTCTGCTGACAGTGAAGCGACACAGTGGGAAGCATGTCAAATAAAAGCAAGAAGGTCATGGGTTTGATTTCTAGGTGGATTTGTGTGGATTACTTGTTGGATCTCTGGTTTCCTAAAGTCTTAAGTAGAATTGAAAATAATAAATAGCCTCTAGGTGAAAGTAGGTATGCAAATTAGTTTCTCTATCAGCCCCGAGACGGACCGGTGTGTCCAGGGTGTTTTTCTGGCTTCCGTGCAATGAATGTTGGGATATGCTCCAATACCCTCACAACCCTAATTAGAATAAGAGGCTTAGGAAACAATTTCTTCTAATACTCTTCTCATGATTATCCTAAAACATATATTACCAGCAATTCATGTATAATATATGCATACATATTGTAGTTCTACAGTAACAGACTGTAGACCATTTGGACTAAACACACCTGATTTTGAGATAGCCACGCCTATCTGTGTAGATATATTCACAAGCACTGTTGCCATTTAAATGATGCAGGCAGAATGCTTGAAAATAGACTGCTGGCGGGGTGTAAGATAAGACCCCTGGTCTCAGGACTTTACACCTATCAACATGCCAATCTGTGTGAAGAGTAGTGGATTTTGCCCAGACATGGTTAGATCCTAACCCATACCCTGCCTTTATTTCAGCACACACACACACACACTCATATTAAAAAGTAATATGTGACTACTTCTCGGCTGGTGTACCCTTGCTCCACACTGGCACAGAGTAAGTAATTAGTCCTTGTCTGTACCTCAGTGTCAGTTCCCTTTCTGTGCAGATACAAATCAGCATCACTGCATCCATAATAAGGACCTCTACTATAACTTTCCCACATGACCTCATTACCCATCCGGAAGAGGACGACCCCTATCAAAGGGACTTTTGTGTGTATGATCATCTTTGTGTGCTACTTATCGATGTTCAGCCAGGACAGACTCGTGATGAAAGCTCTGTACGTATGTGGGTGATGGCTTATGTATGAGGTCTATAAGCTGACTGCTACTAAGGGTATCTTTAAAAGTCATAAATCTGCCACAGAGCAACACTGAGATTATTTGAACTTAAACTGAAGCAGAAATGAGCTTGGCTTTTTACAGGACTCTAGTATTGAGGCCCTGCTTAAGGACTGTGGTATGAGATATGAAAAGTCACCCTTCTATTGAGACTAATGTTCTTATGGAGTAGCCTATTAAACATGGAAAAGAAGCAGCGCAGTTGTCATTTATTTTTCATCCAGACATACTCAAGGTAGACGGAAGCTCTTTTTATTTATCTTAGGACATGGCACATAAGGTTACATGCCTGGAGGGTTTTAACCAAATGATACATTATATGGTCAAAAGTATTGGGACATCTGCACATTACAGACTTCTGCACATTACAGAATTTTGTTTCAAGATTTTGGAGAAAGAGCCTGTGCAAATGATTTATGCCAATTAAAGTTTATTTGTAACTTACAGAGTTATACATGTACAACTAGCAGGGAAATGCGTTGGGCTGACAGCACCTGATTCCAAGATGGTCGTCTAGCTTCCAAACTTGGACAAGATCAAGCATTCTCAAGGTGGGTGTGCATTTGTTGATTTATACACTGGGGTTAAATAGGCTGGGTTGACATGCTTTATTATTTGTATGTCTATTACATGTTACGCACAAAACACAGCCATGGATAACATCGTGACAATAGCAAAAACACACAGAGGTGCCCTAAATTTAGCTTTGGGGTGATGACTCGCTAAAGATCAGTAAAATAAAGCTTCCTGGGACACTTCTTGATGGGTTGTATAGAGTACATTTAAACTTCATTTGTTACATTTATTTAAGTCAGGCCGCACGGTCGGTGGCTTAGTGGTTAGCACATCTGCCTCTCAGCGCTGGTGATCCAGATTTAAATCATGATCTGAGTGGAGTTCCCATGTTCTCCCTGTGTCCATGTGGGTTTCCTCTGGGTAACCCCAACCACCCCTCCACCTCCCCCCATGACCCTAGTAGAGCATTAAGTGGTAGATGGATGGATTTATGTTAAATTGAGGATTTCCAATTTTGTTTTATTTTTTTCAGAAAAAAAGTGGCAACTAATGCAAACACTAGAATTTGTGATATATGTAATAATAAGCAATCTATAAAAATATTATAAAGCATCATAAAAATAAAAAAGCAATACAAGACATTTGATCTGTGATTCTGCATTTTTTGACATGAGTGACTATTGTGACCAAATAAGGTTGAAATAGGGGTGACATGTCATTACAGGGGAAAGGGTTATAAAGCGCTCCGCATAAACATCAAAATAACATTTATTCTGACATGGATTTTTTTCTAAATAGAGGAGACAGGGGTTCTATTTTGGATCATAGCTTTGCCTTATCTGGTTAGGACCATAAGCGGCTTCCTCGTAGCTCTCAGTTTTTTTTTATGTTTTATTATCATTGTTTGTGTTTATTCTTCTGCGTGTTATGCTCCGTCTGAGGTCCAGTGCAAGATCAAAGGGTGCATTGCTTTAAAAAGCGTGACAGGGGAGGTAAGCGGCAGATAAGACGGCCTGCATTTGTAATCGTCATGGTGAGGTACGATGCTATCTTCACTCTAAAGTCAGCACACACACTCACACACACACACACACACACACAGCCAGTTATACACGAGACAAAATCATCAGCAGCTACATTCAGGATATTTCAGCCAAACAACCCGTCCCCAATGACAGGCATTGACTCCATGCCTTACATCATTCTCAGCACGCTTTGCTTTGCAGTTGCTCCCGTTTTTGAAATATTGATTAGCATTTTAATGGCTCATTGCATTTTCATGAAGCAAAGCTCCCCTTCAGGGCTTTCTGCGTGAACACAGAAGCACGGAGAGGTTTCAGACACCTTAGGAAATCCAATTTCAATGGCTTGATTTGGATTTGTGTAAGTGAGCAGCAGGTGGGATTTTCATAGATCTGCTGCATCTGGGAAAAAAAAAGTCCCGCAGCAATTTGAGGTAAAAACAAATATTTAAAGATGTATAATAAATAAATCATTATAATTTTTATTAATCACACAGAGCCACTGGAATTTTGCTAAAGAAAAGATTTTACAAATGCGTTTAAGTTAAATAGGATTTAAAGCTCTGGACAGGCCCAAAAAACAGCCAAAGCAGTTAGAGTACAAAAATAAGATTTTAATCACTGGTGACATGTAAATACATTAATTTGAGCTAGAAGGGAGTACAAGCAAACCCTTTGGGCACTTAAATATACAAAAAAGTAAAGATATGCAGTGTAAAACTGAGAAAGTTAGAGGTGAAAGAGACATAATGACTTAAAAGTAGTTAGAGTTTAATAAGGATGATGTATTTATCACAGGAACAAAATAAAACTGCCATTAAGTTGCTGTGAAAGTCTAACTATCTTTGTTTCCCATAAAATTGGTGCTTAGGGATGAGTTAAGGATGTTTAATCTGAAGAACCTCTGAGATTGAAGTGTTTAGAAGAAGTAAGAAAACAGCAAAGCAGCAACAAATCAATGATATTAAACCAGGGCTGATTCTCCTATAGGAGCTGATAAAATTGAAAGGGAAGGTAAAAAGTGAAGTTAAAAGGAGGGCAAGGCTGGGAATCACGAGGTCGAAATGAGGTTTTGCCCCCTGGGTATTACCTGATTGCCTATTAGATTTTTTTTAAAGATAGAATAACGTCCAACTAGCATCCATAAAACATGGTATAAAACTGGGACAGGCATCAAACTGCAGTTTATCACCAAAGTGGATCCTGTTTTTTTATTTTTTATTCGGGAAGTACATTAAGACATGCAACTACACCCTTTATATAAAATATATTTGGTGTATTCGTTTCTTGCATAGGCAGCACAGTGGCTAGCATGTTCACCTCTCAATGATGGAGATCCAGGTTCGAATCCCTATCTGGGTTCTGCCTGTTCTCCCCATGTCCATATGGGTTTCCATCAGCTTCTTACCACAGTCCAAAAACAGGGATTCAAGGTAAATTTTAACTCTCCTTTATCTCTTATGTTTTAGGTCAATTTGACCTGTTTTCATTTTTTGGCTGTTTGAAATACTGATCACACTCTTTTTATTTTGTCATTAATAATTATTTGACTTCATTAATTAGGCTCCAAAACATGCATACAAAATAATTGTCCTTTTATTTTCTATAAAGTTCATTCATTCATTCATTATCTTCCGCTTTATCCTCTATTAGGGTTGCGGTGGGGTTCCCCATGCCCATCCAGGGGAGAACGTTTCGGGCGCTGGGCAGATACACTCAGGACAGGGCGCCAATCCATCGCTCGACACACACTCACTTACACGGACACACTCTATATGGGGCAATTTGGAGAATTCAATTGACTTGGAGGAAACCCACACAGACACGGGGAGAACATGGAAACTCCACCCAGATAGGGATTCGAACCGGGAATCCCTAGCGCTGAGAGGCAAACATGCTAACCACTAAGCCACCATGCCACCTTCTATAAAGTTATTGATTTTAAACAAAATTTAAACTGGTTAGAACAATTTAACCTATTACTTCATTTATGTGTTTTTTTTAGCATAATGGGAGGGTTAAATTGCCCCCACATAGTGCATGTCTCACTGTGTGTGTGAGTGAGTGAGTGAGTGTGTGCGCAGTGATAAATTTAACGCCATGTCCTGGGTGTATCTGCTCTGGTTGGGCATATGGAATCCGCAATGACCCTAGTAAAAGATAAAGCAGAAAATAATGGATGGATGGATAGTTTTTTGCATCATCCTGCCCTGTTTTTTTGTTTAGTTCTTGTTAGTTTTCCACCGATGTGACACTCTGTCACTGTATACCATCATTTCCTTTTTAAGCAACCAATATATGGAAGCAAGTGAGGCATGGAGCAGCTGCTAATACCTGTTTCTCTAAATGCATCAGCACGAGCTGCTCATGGACTACTGCCTCAATTATTGATGGTTGTCTAAACAGGAGATGCATACAATCAGTGTAATATGTCAAGCTAGGTTCCACTTAATAAGCTTAGCTTCTTTCCGCTAAGCATAATTCCATATTGTTTATTCCAAAAAATATTTTCAGCCCAAGAATTTCGATTTATTGGCAAAGCAAAGCTCTGGAGCTGTGTAAACAGCAGGAAATGGTGAGAGGTGCTGGTGCTGTCGGATTAGAGGTAAAGATGACAGGTTTGTTAAACAAAAAAAAAAAAAAAGTTTTATGTAATGCATGCTATTTTTCTCATGGTTCGAAATCCAGGGCAAGAAAGTGAATACGGTGTTAACCAAACCAACTTTCATTCATTCATTCATTATCTTCCACTTTATCCTATATTAGGGTCGCGGGGGGGGGGGGTTCCCAATGCCCATCCAGAAAAGAACGTTTCGAGCACTGGGCAGATACACCCAGGACAGGGCGCCATCTATCGCTGGGCACACACTCACTCACACAGACATGCACACAGAAACACTCTATATGGGGCAATTTGAAGAACTCAATTGACTTGATCTATGTTTTTGGACTGTGGGAGGAAACCGGACAACCCGGAGGAAACCCACGCGGACATGGGGAGAACATGCAAACTCCACCCAGATGGGGATTCGAACCGGGAATCCCTAGTGCTGAGAGGCGAACATGCTAATCACTAAGCCACCGTGCCGCCCACTTTTAAAATTAACGGCTTAAAAAGCTTTAAATGATACATTTTATATAAAACCAATCCAGACAGCATGGTCAGTTCTTAATTGGCTGTTGTTGCCAATGCAACTCCATAACCTGTCACAGTTTCGGGTGGAAGCTTTATGAACATATATGCTGCATAGATTAAAGCGAGGTTCATGGTTATGACCTCCAACTGACTTTTTTGATCACTGTCACTGTATTAAGTTTTAGCTTTTTGTTTTGAAGACCCCTGCCTGAGGGCCTTTCGTACAGGTCTGGAAATCAGGATTGCAAAAAATCTTAAATTCAGAGTCTATGCTGCTATTTCCTTGTCTTGTACAGAAACATAAAAACTAAAATCTTAAGAATATAAACAGGACAATGCTGGACAAAATGACCTTGTGACTTTTAGGAGCAAGAAAGAGTGCACCAGGGAACGGCTGCTCTATATAAAAGGAGCAATATCTGTTCAGTTGGGAACACTAATAACACATTGTAAAGCGTTGGCTCCCACCGTGATGGTGATAGCTGGATAAGAAGTGAGTCACGGTGTGCTCAGCTGGGATCCCACAAACACATGCATGGTTTTCCCACACCTCCTAAAGGGTAAAGCCACTGGAGTCGATGGAGACGTAGCCGCCGAACTGCTTCGCAACACCTCGTAATTACAAGCCAGATGTTAATGATACAATTAATTACTTTCTGCTCCAGTAACAGAGCTACAAAAGAGCCTGGGATCCTCCAGAGGGATGCTGTGTTATTTTTATTAGGGACATACAAACCATTGAGTTCTCATGAGGCCATGGTGGTAATCAAAAACAGGGAATGGGTTGCTTCTGGAAAATGAAAGCAAGTGGTATCAGCCGGTGGTGTGCTTGTGTGAATGAGGTCATACATCTTTCCTGTGTTACTTCATACTCTTTTCTGGGTTTGATTGCAGGAATCTTTTATTTCACACCCATACTACAATAAATACATCAACCAAAAGGAATATCTGAAAGATGCAGCCTAGCAAAGCATTAAACTATATGTTTATATACTGTGATAACTATCCCTGTCCCATCAACAGAATAGGTTTCAGTAAAGCCATGCGTGCTGTAACAAAGCGATTAAAGTGGCCATTTATGACTGGCTCCTACCATTGAACTGATTCATTCCAGGGCTTAATGGACCACAAGTTAGAAATTCCCCAGTGGAAAACCAAATTAGCAAAGGTATAATCTAATTTTATTGCTTTTAGGGGCCTTAAAGCCGGGTTGGTCTGTGTACAGGGACTAAGAACAGGAGCAAATGAATGCATTTTAATTTAAAGTCCATAAAATGGATATTTCACCATCAAAGTAATAGGATGATAAAGCAAGGTGAGATTAATGGATTAATGATTTCGTTTTCATAAATCAATAGAGAAATGATGGTTCGTTGGATAGGTGTGTGAATTCATTCATTGATCAGGTGGTAAGGTATGCCGGATAGCAGGGAGCATGTCGATAACCCTCTTAAACATATTATTAGTGGTACAGTGTGAACAATATTTTGGACAATCACATGCTTTTTAGCTGCAGTGTCAGTGGCATAGTGTACATCCACATCTTAGCGCTGGGCCTCCAGTCCCTGTGTCCTTGTGGGTTTCCTCCAGGTTCTCCGGTTTCTTCACACAGTCCATTAGGATCCTGTGAAGGTTTATATACTCTGTACAACCACCCAGAAGTGGCTCCACCTTGACCACCTCAATGTGGTTCAAGCAGCAACACCATGGGTGTGGTGATCAGTGCCATTGTGCACAGTGAAACTCATATTTAGGTGATATGGAAGTTGTTTTGTTTGTTGTTTAATTTCTGTTTTCTATGAGTTAGTTAAACACATTTTCTTTTTCCCACAAAAATAAATAAAAAACAGTATATATATATATATATATATATATATATATATATATATATATATATATATATATATATATATATTCATTCATTATCTCCCGCTTTGTCCTCTATTAGGGTCGCGGTGGGGTTCCCCATGCCCATCCAGGGGAGAACGTCTCTGGCGCTGGGCAGATACACCCAGGACACAGCGCCAATCCATCGCTGGGCAAACACTCACTCACTCAAACACACACTATATGGGGCAATTTTGAGAATTCAATTGACTTGATCCATGTTCTTGGACTGTGGGAGGAAACCAGAGAACCCGGAGGAAACCCACACAGACACGGAGAGAACATGGAAACTCCACCCAGATGGGGATTTGAACCGGGAATTCCTAGCGCTGAGAGGCGAACGTGCTAATCACTAAGCCACCGTGCCGTATATATATATATATATATATATATATATATATATATATATATATATATATATTACAATTAAATACACCTTTCCATAAATACAAGACAGAGAGGTGGATACAGTAAGTAAAAGCTGCACAATAGTTAAAAATGTAACCAAAATAAGTTGCTGAAAAATTAAAAAAAATATTGTGCAGCAAAAAAAGTGCAGCAAAGCTCATAAATTTGCCTTAATAAAATTAATCCAATAAGTAATCAGAAAAAGAGAAGTTAGGGTAATTGAATTTCTTTAAGATATGTTTTCTGGATTGGTTACAAAGCCTACATTTTTGTGATTTAGGAACATTCCAGCTCAGGGGTATGTAAGATTACCGGGTTGCGTCTGACGTTGTCTGAACTAAAGTTATATCATCATCGTCTGCTGTGAAGTGCAGCGCTTCTGGGTGCCATGTGCAATAACTCTTTTGGTTTTTAATTCCAAATATTAATACTGCTCGCAGCCCGCTCCAGGCGATTTAGCAGCAGAAAATTTTAATGGAAGACTCGCTTAAAGTGAGGTATGACAATGGATAAAATGGGTGTCACAATTTTATTAGCATGAATGAGGTTCTTTTTTTTCAGCATCCACCACTGATTTAATATAATCCTGTAATGGGAAGTACACACTTTTTTTAATTCACTTTTTAAATCAAATCAAGTTATAGAACAAAACATAGTATCAAATTTAATTTTGTTCAATTTATTGAACTGCTTACACCCAGGACAGTGCGCCAATCCAATTCATCTCTAGGCACATGCTCACTCCTACAGACACACACATACTGTATAAGGGGAGTTTAGATAAGGGGAATTTAGATAGGGATAATTTAGATGGGGCAATTTAGAGTAGACAGTTCACCTTGAGACTGTGGGAGAAAACTGAAGAACTTCGAGAACACCCGCGCAGATAAGGGGAGGACTTGGAAACTCCACTCAGATAGGGATTCAAACCAGAATCCCCAGCCCTGAGAAGTGGACGTGCCACAACACCACAGTGCCGGCCTGATTCATATATTTTTTACTTAAATTCAAAGATATTCCAGCTTCACTGGGCAAAATGCAGGAGATATATGGATTCAAAATGAATCATACACACATGATCTTTAGGCATTTCTTTTCTCTTCTTTTTTTCAGCATGCTCATCGTGGATGCTCCTCCTTTTCAGTTTGTGTTGTTTCTTCCCTTTAATTTCCTTAAACATTGACTTTATTTTGCAGTATAGTGTGTGATGCCAATAAGGTACTGGCATTACAGACCTAAATAACACCATTGCTCAATGAATGAATCATCGAGGTCTTTGGAGGGTCCACGCTCAGTTGGAGGAATTCCCAGTTCTGGAGTCGCCCTTCACTGCACACATGAGTAATTCCCCGACTGACGAAATTCTCCTCACCCACTTGAACACGCTTCATCTCATCAGCTAATGCTCAAGCTTAAAGAAACCTAAAGAAACTGTATAGTACATGTTGCAGATTTTCTGGGAGCCGAATGCAGAGAAATGAATTAATTATCTCAATGTCATTCAGACTGAGATCCATTAAATTCTAGATCTTCTATTCACATTGCTTTTCAATACAAGTTGAGTAGAATCATGTGATTATAGCAACCTCCTCAAGGGCCAATCATTCACAATGGCAGTGCTGGGGTTCTAAACACCAATCCCCTGATCCATTATCACCTTAACTATATTAATTACTTTTAAGCCACCACCTCCCTGTGACATCAGGACGGACCTTTCACCTAATCATATAATCCTGTTACAGTCAAAAAACAATAAGACAGCGGAAGTTTCTAAGCCTTTAGCTTTTTGATTTGGAGGTAACGTGAGCGTGAGCTTTACACTTGACAAATGATCTGTGCACTAAGCTAATCAAATCGATATAAACGAAATACAATAAATTACAAACAGTCAAGAGATAAATAACATAAATAATAACATGTTTTAACATGATTATGTCATCTTTAAGTGCAGCTAAATTTGATTTTAAAACATTCATAATGATGTCATACTCATCAAAAAACCCACAGCACAAATCTGATCCAGCCAAATGCATCTTTGATATAATAAAAATGCGGTATGGGCTCATGATTTAATTATAAACCTCACATGACCCCACTGACCCCCATATTGCCCAAGTCATTAGATATGAGTTTTAATACACTGTTTGTAAATGACATCATTTTACTGTGTTGGTTCTAATCAGGGCAGCACGGTGGTTCAGTGGTTAGCACGTTCGCCTCCCAGCGCTAGGGATTCCCGGTTCGAATGCCCATCCGGGTGGAGTGTCCATGTTCTCCCCGTGTCCGTGTGGGTTTCCTCCGGGTTCTCCGGTTTCCTCCCACAGTCCAAAAACATGGATCAAGTCAATTGAGTTCTCCAAATTGCCCCATATAGAGTGTGTCTGTGTGTAACCAGCGATGGATTGGCGCCCTGTCCAGGGTGTATCTGCCCAGCGCCCAAAACATTGCCCCTTGGATGGGCATGGGGAACCTCTCCGCGACCCTAATATAGGATAAAGCGGAAGATCATGGATGGATGGGGTTCTAATCAGGCTGATCTGCTGATCATGCTCAATCTTGCGAACCAATGCAAATATTCATTCGGACACCTACCAGGTCAGGCGTGAAGAACTTTTATTGCAAGTTTATTAAGATTAAATTATTAATCTTAGTTTATTAATGTTCTTGGAATAAGATATTTAAATAGCACACAGTAGTTGTTGCATTTTTTAAATGCATGTTCCTAAATAGTTTTTGATGAAATCTATACCTGCATACACAGCAAGCTATAGTAATTTACAGGTACGTTTGCCATTTTGCATTTTTTCAGAACCACATGAACAAGCATTGAGTGAATATAAAATGGTGAGTGATCTGTTTGCGATGGACGTTGCTTAGAGGTAATTAAAATACCTGCCGCAGCTCTGCTGATGAAATTTGCGGCCTTCATAAGCTCGAAAATCCCATGCCGTGGAAAGTAGGGACAGCATGGTGGTGTAGTTTCTACATTCTCACCGTGTCCGCAAGGGATTTCTACACATTCTCCAATGTCTTGCCACAGTTCAAAAAAACATGTATTTAAGGTAAATTGGCTGCTCTAAATCTAAATTGTCCCATATATTGTGATGGCATCCTGGATGGGCCCCTCTGCGACCCTTGTCAATAGTATAACAGGAAGATAATGAGATGAGATGAGATAAGATGTTAATAAAGCTGTTGGGACACTAACCTTCTGCTACATACATTCTGAATCAACAGTTTTCTTTTAAAAACATAAATCCTTCTTGAGCCTTTTATTTAGTTATATAACTATAAAAAAAACATTTTTCCATCTCAGGCTCATAGATTAGACAGAATTGCCCTGTCTGTAATTGCAGTAGTCGAACCATGTCCATGGTTGTGCTTTTGTTTAATTACAACCTTATGCTGGTTTTGATTCGTTGGCATTTCGGTGTGTTAAAAATGTCATACATGCGGATAATGTCATATTCAAGGCTCATTCTATTGCCTCACAAATGGCTCTTACCCCAGCTCTTGTTATCAGCAAACACGGCACACAACAAGTACACCGTATTGTGCCTTATTTGTGTGCTGTCGACCGACAAGAGTCTGAATGGGAGCATTTGTCATGTGGAATTGGCGGTGCCTTTTGAAACACAAATTATGTAGCTTTATTTGGAGACTTGAAATTGGGAAAATACAAGAATCCTCCTGAGCATCAAGCAAAGTGCCAATAATGCTTGGGGAGCATTTTCATTATTGCACTTCAGGGAGACATAGAGAGAGTGTCTTATCTTTCCCAGCACCACTTGTGTTCTTGCTAACTTTGCTGTGGGTGCTGCATGCTTTCTGTTGTTCTCAATATCTCCATTTTAGAAGATGTGGAGATGGAAATAGGCCATGAAAGACTCAGTATGTCATTTATAAAAAGGCACATCTGCTCATCACTCTTTATGCCCATTGCTTCTTTGTTACTAAAGTGTGAAGATCAAAATCTGGAACCACCCACAGATGCACGGACTAAAAGACCAAGGCCTAATGAATACACAGTGGGCTTGCGCCACATAAGAAACAAAAAGCTATGCGTTTTGATAGGCTGTGGTTCTTCATCAAAAAAGACAAGTCATAGATAAAACAGGTCTATGACAACTGCTTTCTGATAGTTTAGTGTTCATTTCTGCCTTCTGATTCTTTTATTTATACACTGATACTTTTACTTGGTCTTAGAAAAAAATATCTACAGCCAACTATCCTACTGGGAATAAATTGATTAGATAAAATTAAGTAACGTTAGGATGGTTATTGACTTTCTTTCTGGCAAATTCGATGACAAAACCAGGCCTAAACCTATCAAAAGAGTATTTAACCATTACATCTATAAGACATCCTCTACTCCCCATCATGCACTTATCACACCCGAGAGGCAGAACCAGAGAAGGAGGTGAGATAAATCTCATCTGTGGCCTTTCTGTGTTAACTTACTAACTAACTGTCTGTCTGCCTGTGCAGAATAACAGAAGAACGAAGCCGGATAGATCACAAACCTACAGAAAGCCTCAGAGCAGCATAAAAAGAAACAAGTGACTGAAAATAACCACTGAGATGTTTGTCTCTACAGTAAAAGCTAAAAACACTGAAAATACCAGTGTGTGTGTGTATGCAGCTATATCAGCCAACCAAATAGCAAATGCTTGATTTTGGTCTGGCAAATTCAGCCTCCAGTTCTTATTATGTTCAGACATGCTATACTCTTCACTATTCTTCAAATTCATGATAGAACTGTAAATAGCTATTGCCAACATTTTTAAGGTGCTACTGAGGTAAAGGTATTTTCCTTTCTTTAAATTATGACTAAATAAAAAAATATATTAATTTGAAAAATTCCCAGTAACCTAATGCTTGTTACAAAAAGTCTACAGGTTCAGATTCTATAATTTACCTTCCATGAATAATGTTATCCTATAGACTATATAAATATAAATATATTGTATATATTTAAATATATAATTTACAATTTATATATTCATAAATACACTTTTTTTTGTTGTTATGTAAAATTACAATAGTGCAAGTTACATCTTACACAACCAATTTATGTTTTCAAAGTAAATAAAATATTAATCTTTTTTGTTCTTTTGTTTTTGCTAGCCAATCTTACTTAAACCTTGAAAAAAAGAATAAGTAATTTGAAGGGATCAATTATTTCAGATCACTGTTACGTCATTGAAAGTTGGTGTTCTACTTATAGGTGTTAGCAGTCATCTATTATCTCAGGTAATGATATCAGCAGGGAATCAAATGCCTCTGAGGGGCAGACGGGAGCAGCTGGTGGTGTGGTAGATCACAGACAGGTCACAGTCAAAGACTACAGATGATGTGCAAGTGGACTATAAATAGGTTCAAAGCCCATTTTATATTTAGACTGGTTATATGCAACAGCATAAATCTTATATTTTTTATTGGAATATTAAATTTAAAATGTTTTTCCACCATATAAGAACCATATAAGTTTAATCATTTATAAAAAAAAAGTAATTATTTGATGGACACAACAGTGCATACTGTATATACAACCAATTTTGTTAATAACTTGGAAAAATAATGTTTTTTTTATCAACTTAAAATAACTAATTAGTAATTTAAGGGGAATTGTGACCTTATGAGTATGAACTAAATGACCGCCATATTGAGTTTGAAATAATAAGCAGTTGGGCTTCTAACCCTAAATTGCACATTTTAAAAATACTTCATTCGATATAATTGCAGTTGTGTAGAAATGTGTGGGGTGATTTCCCGTTTGCACAATTGTCTATTTCACATTGTGGGCTTTCTCCAGAAAATGTATTTCTTAATTTATTTTATGTCACTTAATATGTTTGAGTCTGTACTCCATTTTGGACGGGCAACCTGTTCATAGTATTATTCTGCTTTTTGTTTAGTGAGCGTTTTTTGGGTTCTTTGGCATTCCAGCAATACACACAACTAAACTGACTAATTACTGACTAATATCTTATAAGCAAGGTTCGCATCTTTAAGGCTTATCCTACTATTTGCGTAAAGAAACAACCAAAAGTTATGCTTTTTAACTTTTGGCAAAGAGCTCTGAGGAGCAGCAAAGACCTTCAACGTCATCTGTAAAGCATTTAAAATAAAAACTATTCATGAGTGTGTGCTGCTCGAGTATCAGTGACTATAAGAAAAAGAAAAAGCTTGAACAAAAATGTTGCAATTTCAGAGCTCCCTCAAGTCTCAAGTGATCCATAAAAATGTCATTATTTAGTATTGAACATGTTGCCTGGAGGAGACTTTTCTTATAGCTACATATTGCTGTCATTTGACTGGCAGCATAAATCAGGCAATTTTATATAATTAGCTTTACGCTCTTGCGCTGAATGTCAAATGATTTCTTTATTCCTGCGAACAGCACACAAGCTATTACATAGCACAATCCTTTATTTACATTACTGTACAGAAGTTCTGAATCATGCCGAAATCATCGTGCATTGGGTAAATAATGAACAATTATGTACCATATATATATATATATATATATATATATCCCCCCCCCCCCCCCCCCCCCCCCCCCCCCCCCCCCCCCCCCCCCCCCCCCCCCCCCCCCCCCCCCCCCCCCCCCCCCCCCCCCCCCCCCCCCCCCCCCCTCAAACCAACTATTGAAATCTTATAATCCACTGCATGAACCCAGAGTGTGACGCACAGCATGAACGCCCTGGATGAACCTGCTGTTTGAACATGCTTCCCGAACCCATGTCTAATCTTATTGTATGACCCCACTGTCAGAACCCACTTTGGTACATGCTGTCTGAACCCACTAATTTAATCCACTGTGTGAAGCTGCAATTTAAACCTGCTGTTTGAACTCATGTCTGAATAGTTTGTTTAAACTCATTGACTGATCTCACCATTTTAAACCCACTGTCTGAATCCACCATTGGAACTTGCTGAACCCACTTTTTGCTAGATGTAGTGATCTCGCTGTTTTAACCTGCTGTCTGAACATCATGTTGAAACCCACAATTTGAAAGCTTTCTTTACTTTTTGATTTCACTTATTATGCATTTTGCTATTTCCTTACTGCAAATTTTTTATTTGTCTATGGTCCAAATATTTATGAACAAATTTGCAACAAAAAAATATATATAATAATTAAATGAGGATTACAGAAAATTAGGTTTAGTTGGAAAAGCATTTCATTCTGAGTTACTGTCGACATCTCCACATTATTGTGATTAACTTTTCATTCATTCATTCATTCATTTATTCATTCATCCATTATCTTACACTTTATTCTATATTAGGGTCGCGGGGGGGTTCCCCATGCCCATCCAGGGGAGAATGTTTCGGGCGCTGGGCAGATACACCCAGGACAGAGCGCCAATCTATCGCTGGGCACACACTCACTCACACAGACACGCTCACAAACACACTCTATGGGGCAATTTGGAGAACTCAATTGACTTGTTCCATGTTTTTGGACTGTGGGAGGAAACCGGAGAACCCGGAGGAAACCCACGCAGACACGGGGAGAACATGGAAACTCCACCCAGATGGGGAGTCGAACCGGGAATCCCTAGTTTTGAGACGCGAACGTGCGAACCACTAAGCCACTTTATTAACTTTTAAAAAAAAAAAACTCCTGGCCATGACTGTTATCTACAGGGAACAAACTCATAACATCCTACAAATAGGGACAAATGTGTAAAGAACCATTCAGGTCAGAAACTTTGAGTCCTTAATGAGTGCTATGGGAAACAGCACCATGATCACAAATTAACAGAGTCATGTTGCTTATTTGCACTAAATGTTTTTTTTCTTTGTGTTCTCCACCAGCCTCTTTAAACTGAAGAGCTTACTGAAAGACATTTAGGATAACTGATGCGGACAACCACTGAGCTCTTTGGCCAGTTGACACATGCGGCAGAGGCTCCGGCCCTCACAATTTACTTATGAGGTAAAATACTTAATTGGAACAAAGCAGCAAGACACTTCAAACTGATAATACTTCTATTCAACAATACAGTGAATTTGACCACAGCAATATTCCTTATAAAAATGGTATAAAAGTCCTGGGTGTGTTCTTAAATGTAATATCTATGTTAATGTATGATGATAATGTCAGACTATTAGTGACAGAAAAATGGATGTGCTTTTTTTGTTGCAGATAATAAAATTCATTGCATTTGAAAATTGTCCTTTCCTACGCCAAATTACTTACAACCGCAGTATTGACGTGTGACGGCAAAGACTTTCCCTTCACAATCAGCTCGGCCTATAGAGGTGTCCAACTCTTTCATAGCAGGAAATGAATAGACCTCAAGTTTAATTGAAAACAGACTGATCGTCAAAGATGAAAGAAAATTGATTTTCTTCATTTCCTTTCTTTCGTTTCTTTCCACACTGTTAAGAAAGATGAGTTACAAAAAGAACTTTGGCTCCTTAGTCTCAAGTGCAAAGTAGGTTTAGAACTGAAGCATGTGAACAAATCGAGCTTGCTTTATTCATTTAATACTTTGTTGAAATAAAATGAGATCTGTAGTGCTGAAAAAGAACAAAAATCTTTTTATATCACATAAGGAAATTAAATATGAACTAATTTTCAAATAATTTTAAAATGTGTTCGAAAATGTTTTAAATGTTCAAATGTGCCTAATGCATCTTATCTCATTATCTTTCGCTTTACCTTAAATTAGGGTCACTAGGGAATTCCCCATGCCTATTCAGGGGAAAATGTTTTGGGCGCTGGGCAGATACTCCCAAAACGAGGCAGCAATCCATTACTGGGCACACACTCACCCACACAGACACACTATATAGGGACAATTTAGATTATGCTTTATGACACATCATAAGCCTCTGCTAATGTAAGTAGATCTTCATAACCCCACTCATAAAGTGTTATAAGAATATGCCATAAGGCTTATTTGCAAAAGGCAATAATTAATCACTGAAAATGACTTGCTCTATCAATAAGCACCCATAACTGCCCATGGAAAGGTATAGGCCCTCTTTCCCGGGGTTAAGTGCAGGGATGTTATAGTTCTGATGATGTAAATCAGTCATGTTCTTAAATCATAAAAGTCATAAACTTTGTTAACTTCCATCTCTTGTTTTCTGACATCACAAAGCTCATTAATATATTAGCTGGCTGGCTGTGAGCTGCTTTGGGAATGGCTTTGTGTGTTTAAGAGTAAGAGTAAGATTTGTGATTGAAACACACAGCCCTCAGGCATACGGCCCACTCCGGCATCTTTCTGGATCAATAAATAATCCACTCTGCTGACCTTGACTCAGATGAGCGTGGAAAATGACAAGATTGCTTCTTGTGAAGAAAGCCCCGGATTCGGGCCTCGCACTACTCCTTGGGCTCTGCAGATGAAAGAAGCAGAAGCAGATACAAAGTGCCGACTGGCATTAGCTTTGATCTGCTCCGAACAGCACAAGAAAGAGTGCTCTCAAGTCTTTTTAGCAAATTCAATCCTCCAAATATAATTCATCCCTTAAAGGCATGATACCGGACCACACCAACACTGATCATATTAATGTTGCAGTCCTGTTCACTTTCATATGATCAATAGAAGGGACCAAGTGAGGACCGGAGGGCATAGAGGCAGGAAGGATATGACTTGGGTTAAGTGGTAGCCATTAATAAACATCTTGTCCACAACTTCAACTTGAGTTTAAGCCACACTGGCATTGCAATCTGATCTCATCTCGTTATCTTCCAATTAAACCTACACTAGGGACTTGGGTCACAAGGGTTCCCTCATGACAATCTAAGGATTTGAGGGATTCAAGGAGACTGTCATTTATGTAACATGTGGAACATGAAATGTAAACGAAATCCAACCCACTGCCATGAAGATGAAATTATCATGTATTAAAATATCAAAAACATCCAAAGTCAATATTATTATGAATTCGTGTTATAAAGCCTTATGTCATACTGTCAAACTTTCTGACTGTGATTATGAACAGCTATGTATGTAACAGAGGCTTATGACATATGTTGATCACATATGAATCCATATGAATCCAGGATATATATAGTGCATTGTAGGTGCATTCAAAAAGCTTCATAAAGTATTTATAACACTTTATAATATTCTTATAAGCCTGTTAATGTACATAGATGGCTATAATCAAACAAATTCTCAAATCAAACAAAAAGTCTTATAACATAAGGTTTTATAACATAAATTGTATAATTATAATGCATTTTGAATATCAGATTTGTAGAAAGTTTTACTAATGCTTACTATTTTTTCTACATCTGTGTAAAGCATAATGGATTTTGGAGAATAAGTAGTAGTGGAGTCCTGATTATCCTGACACTCATTTTATTAACATTAAACTGTTGATTTAGCAATATTTGTACCAGTTTCCTGGTCCAGTATCTTCACAGGGCTGTTTGCTGATGTTCTCTTTGATTTCTATTTTTCACACTACCAATCAGAGCCACATGGCCACAACGAACTGCATCAAACTGCCAAACTGCATCCTACTGGAGGAGCACAATCAACAGCCTTTTCCAATTCAGCAATTTCAACATTCGCATATTCACTTTACCAGACATAAAGTCAAAGTCATTGTCTGCAATGTGTTCAGGACACACACAATATTGAAATTCAATTTTCCTCACGGTGCAGAAGCAAGGTAGCAGACAAAAAGTATACCAAAGGTGTCTACATTATTTTGCTCCACTAGTGAACCATTAAATCAGCAGTTTGTAGTTTGAGAAGCAGACAGTTTACTTTCTTCAGACAGACAAGGCACTCAGGCAATCAATCAGTATAAATGCCACAGCAGTGTTGGGAAGTACGATTTACAACCTGGACTGTTTGGGGAGAATCATCTGCGTCTGGGTGTACAGGACCGCAGGGTTAACTCTGATTACCAAAATAAAATAAGACATAATAAGAAATGAGGGGAAAAAAAAAGATGATTCTTATCAGTCCGACAGGCCCGAGAGATGCGACAGGCTGATGGGAATAAACTCGTGATTCAGTTCTAAACCTCTCTGTTGTCACTTTTACTATTCTAAAGGTGGCAGGCAGAATGGCAGATGTTTGATGATAAACAGCACCGGTCTGAAGTGCTACACACATCCACACATCACAATAAATGTGTTTTGCTAGTAAATATAATGCTGAATGACTTGAGGGGTAAACTGCAAATGAATGGCCTTGCTGCAGTGCACTATAGAATGTGCATATGAAAAATAGATTCTATTATCAATCTTTATTTAGTCTGACACTATAGCTGCTTATCTGCTCGTAATGGCAACGCTCAGTATGTCATTTCTTATTGAGTGACTTTTGTAAAAAAATAAAAAATAAAAAAAAAAATGTCATGCAGGAGGGATTTAGGTTCAAGAAATAGTCAAATGTGGCCTTTGGAAAGAGACAATAAGTAGTGATCATTACTATTGTCGATAGTCCAATGCTTTTACTTACTGACATTTACCAAGTCATTTTTCATCATCAACAATCAATAGGTTAAAAATCAATGTCTGCATTAATTATCATAATAATGTAGGATGACTGGCAGAATGATACACTACACGCTACACACTAGACCAGGGTTCTTAAGTGTGTTTGGAAAAAGCACATGCAAGCTCAAGACTCCCTCTGGGAGGACTAAAACTATGGAATTGGATGAAACTGGAGACTGACCGTTTATAACTCATTTATACCTTTGTGTAATATCAGTTCTGAAAATGCCTTTCGGGAGAATTTAGAGATCATATTCCAGTGTCATACTTATGTCTGTATTATTTAAACAGGTTGTGTGCTGTCTATAAATCCAGTATTCATAATGCATTACAAGTCCATTCAAAAAGCTTAATAAAGTACCCATAAAGCATCATAACATTTGCTATATGCGTCTGTTAATATACATTTTGTTTATAAACACTATAACAATAGTATATCTATATCTATCTATCTATCTATCTATCTATCTATCTATCTATCTATCTATCTATATATATATATATATATATATATATATATATATATAATAAGGATTTATAACACAAAGTGTCATAAAGCAATATAACGTAATTACCATTACCATTACAGACTATAGTCCATCTGTTTTCTTTGTTGTTGTTAGTCCACTGTTGGTTCTCTATAGTTCTCTATTTGTCAGGACCATCACAGACAGGTATAATTTGGGTGGTGGATTGTTTGTCAGATCTGCTGACACTGATGTGGTGAGGGGGTTTTAGTGCAGCAGTGCTGCTGTAGTTTCATTTAAACACCTCAGTTACACTGCTGGGATAGGAATAATGCACCAACCAGAAGAAAAAACCTGCTCTTTGATGGTACTATTGGGGTCCTGATCATTAGGAACAGAGTACACAGTATGTACTGTAGTCAACAAACAGATGGACTACAGTCTGGAATTGAAGAACTACAAAGTCCATCTTTACAGTAAATGGAACCGAGAACATGGACAATGAATGGAGCAAGAAGGAGGTATGTCCAAACCCATAACTGATACTATATATTGAAATATTAATTTAATTGCATTAATTTTAACTTAATTCATTCTTTAAATAAAAAGAGAAGGTAAATAGACTGTATACATCAAGGAGCTTTACTTGTTTTTATGAGTAACACAAACCCTCTTCTCTTCTGAGAACTTTTCTCTCCGATGACCCTGCTCTGTTTTTGCCAGCCGCTGTCTTGATAAACATGCTAGAGGGTTCCTCTTCCCTCATGTACCAGTATTTTATAAGCAGGGTACAATGTAATCTAAGTAGACAACCTCATGTTTCTACCTACAGTTTTCTTCCCTTCATGCCACTGTTTTGTCTAAATTGATAAAAGATAAAGCCACAGCCATGCGCCAGCCTGACCTTTTCTGCTCTAATTAAAATGGTGAGACACACAGGATCGTTCTCATTAAGCAGTCCACAAACCCTTCACTTAAGACCTATCAGTGGCTCGTTGATGTGTGAAACTGTCCTCTCTAATCAGAGCTACACATGCCTCATGGGCTCTTTCAGCATCACCTGATGAAATATAAACACAACTTAAGCTTCCAGACTGTAAACCCAGTTGTTTTATTAACAAATACGTATTGTGCCTGCTGAAAATGTTTAAGGCAATCGTTGACAGTTTTATGGGTCATTATGAAGAAGTATAAGCACATCTAATGAGCATTAT
Organism: Corydoras maculifer; assembly: GCA_019802435.1. Classification (NCBI taxonomy): domain Eukaryota; kingdom Metazoa; phylum Chordata; class Actinopteri; order Siluriformes; family Callichthyidae; genus Corydoras; species Corydoras maculifer. The sequence goes on along the minus strand of JAFMOD010000415.1, from coordinate 93,659 downwards.
TTTATCCTAAGGCTTGCAGAAGAACTGGGTTGTGTGTAGATCTGAGGTAATTGGTTTCTTAGGGCTTCTCAGGGACTCCTATCACAGAAAACATTTTTATTCCTAAATGTAATTCAGATGAGCTTAATAAGACAATGGATGTACGAAGTTCAGTCATGAATGTCAGGCTGTATGTATTAAAGCTGTCAGACTAAAGCATCAGAGAACCATCTTTATGATAAAATGGGTCCAAATTACAATGTCTCTATCTCCTCTGAAAATGATAACGATGCAAATAATGGGAGCCTAATTAAAGGGCACACTCCTTTAATTTTTGGAGTGATTCCCAAAACACATTCCCCTTAAACAGTGACTTTCGAGACTTTTACTCATTCAAACCTGGAATTAATTATACATATATTGTATATATATACTATATATTTACTATATATATATATATATATATATATATATATATATATATATATATATATATATATATATATATATATATATATACTATATTTTTTACAAATACAAGGATTTAAAGTAGTGTCTACTCCAAATTGCCCCTACCTAAATTCTAAATAGTGTGTGGGTCTGTGTAAGTGAGTATGTCCAGCAATGGATTTGCACCCTTTTCTGGGTGAGTATGCCCAGTGATCAAAACGTTCTTCCCTGGATGGGCAAAGGCAACCACATGCAACCCTAATAGAAGATTAAGCAGAGGATAATGAGTTGAGATTATTATTATTATTATCATTAATTATTATTATTATTATTATTATTATTATTATTATTATTAAGATTACACTGTGACACAGTGGCGTAATGGTTAGCACATTCACTTCTCAACTTTAAGGATCTGGTTTTAAATGCAGATCTGGGTGGAGTTTCCATGATCTCCCCGTGTCTGTGTGGGTTTACACAAGAGGAACTGGTAATATTTATATATATTAATATCACAGATGCTTTATGCTGCTCTGATTATGTATTTTTAAGTCCATTATTCCAAATGTCTAATTCCAACAAATTAAGATTTACATAGTAAAGCTGACGACTGTATTGACCTGTAACTGACATTACACACTCACTGATGTGCTATCTGGGTTCCCCAAAGGGCAGTATGCCACGTTCCTATAGATCTGCTTCTGCAGGGTAAAGATAAACAAGACTCCCCCTTCGACCTGACATGTCGCTGTGTAGGGAATGCTCGATAAGAAGCTGCCATATGTGCCGATCTGCATGATTTCCTCAGTACCCAGAGAATCTCCCCTGAAAGATACGCTTGAGGCATGATGGGCATCATTGCATCTTGCCTATGGAGGAGTTGGGTCCCAATTCTCATTTTAGGGTTCAAAGCAGTACTTTGCAATGCCCTTTATGCCTCCTTAATGTACTCTTTGGCAAAGACTGTTGTGATGCACACTCAACAGCTGTTTGTTGTGAAATTCCACTGTGATATTGACTAAAACAAATCAGACTGGATGTGGCAGCTGAAAGCTACACCAAGAGGAAAGAGGAAACACAACCTAGAGTTGAGTGAAATGATTTACTGATGCATGCTTATACTAAACAGATAAATCCATCCATCCATCCAACTTACATTATTACATTATAAACACAGGCTAGAGGTGGCTTAGTGGTTAGCGCGTTCGCCTCTCAGCGCTAGGGATTCCCGATTTGAATCCCCATCTGGGTGGAGTTTCCATGTTTTCCCCGTGTCTGCGTGGGTTTCCTCCGGGTTTTCCGGTTTCCTCCCACAGTCCAAAAACATGGACCAAGTCAATTGAGTTCTCCAAATTTCCCCATTTAGAGTGTGTTTGTGTGAGTGAGTGTGTGAGTGAGTGTGTGCCCAGCGATGGATTGGCGCCCTGTCCTGGGTCTATCTGCCCAGCGCCCGAAACATTCTCCCCTGGATGGGCATGGGAACCCCCCCCCCCCCCGCGACCCTAGTATAGGATAAAGCGGAAGATAATGGATGGATGGATATTTACAATATGGTTAATTTAATAGCCCTTTTAATAACTACTTTATGATTTCCACAAGAAATACATGGGAAAATACTGTGTGTGGTTCATATAACCTGTGGGTTCATATTTAACTGTGTGAGCGCAAAACCTTGTAAAGTCCAAAAACATGAATAAAGTGAAATTAATTCTCAAAATTGCCCCATATAGGGTGTGTCTGTGTGTGAGTGTGTGCCCAGAGATGGATTGGCGCCCTGTCCTGGGTCTATCTGCCCAGCGCCCAAGATGTTCTCCTGTGGATGGGCATGGGGAACCCCACCGCGACCCTAATAGAGGATAAAGCGGGAGATAATAAATGAATGAATGAATGTTAAACACATGGAATATAAACATTCATGACTTATCTTTCGGGAAGGGGGCTTGGCATATCCATCCAGCATTCGAACCCATCCGAACATTTCAGGTTCAGGGCAGATACATACAGGACTGGGCATAAACTCTCTCATACACCATGTAGGGACAATTCAGAGCAGCCAATTCACCTTGAATCCTTGTTTTTGGACAGTGGCAGGAAACCAGAAAACCCAGAGAAATCTCATGCGGACACAGAAAGAACATGGAAACTCTACCCAGATTGTAATTTAAACCTGAAGGCTGAGAGGCGAACGTGCTAACCACTAAGCCACCGCCCACTACAACATACAGTAAAATAATAATTTAATAAAACTGCACAGCAGGTTTGCTGCACCACGCATTATGTTCTAAATCATTTTTTTTAAGTTCCGATCTGCATAAAGCAGACATGAAGCATGAACAACACACCAGCAAAAGGTGCTTTAGGAGTAAACAAAGAAAAGGTTAGATTTTCTGTTTAAAAAATAAGATGTGACCTTTATGTTTTTATGACATCATCCATCATGTTATAGGTGCCAAAAACAGCAATACGGCAGAGAAGTAAAAGCCTGTATGGTTCTAAAGACTATACTGAGTTGAGCTCCATTGGCTAAGCTTAATCTAAAGAGAAGACAGTGATGAATGAAACATGGGGCAAATGTTTGTCATGATGAAGTATGATATGTGGGATGTACCTGGAGAATACAAGTGAGCTGTGGTATATGAGTGCATAGTGATGTAGTAAATGTGTGTGATGTCTGTGGTGCTGAAGGTCTGTGATGTTTAAGATGTGTATTTGTAGGAGATGCAGTGAAATGTGCAAGCTGTCCTCCTGATCATTGGTCCAGTCAGTTGTACCCGCACAATGCTCAGCTGGACAGATGTCATATATGACATATATAATGCATTTACTAATCTTTGGGTTTGGTTTAATGAAAATTAAATTAAATATGAACCAAACATCATAAGAAATTATGAAAAAAAACACAAATCAGGTTAGATTTGGTCATTTAAGAAGACACTTTTATTCATCTTTGTTGAGGTCAGGACACAGTGTTGACCATACACCCCCCCCCCCCACTTAAATTAAATGTCCCTTTGATCACACACAAACACGGACACACACTTACATACACTTTCACATGTTTGCTTCAGCGCTCTCTGGGGCTCTCTCCTTTTCCTGCATTATTAGCTCCAGCTTGCGCTCTATTTCTTGTTATCTTTTTGCTGAGATGGAGCCGATGGCAAGGAACATTGTTTAGATGTAATTAACACAAATTCCGGCAACCCAACTGATGAAAGTGTGCAGTTACGAGCTCTAACATCTCAAACTCAAGCGAGTGAAATCGTAAACAACAGGGACGCAGCTTGACGGCAGTTCCATCAGCCAGCAGCTGTAATTGTGATGTACATTTATTGCAATCTGTTAAGTAAAGCCTATTCCTTGGAGCTGGAAATCCTGAAATCCTATCTCCAGTATTTAATGTTTCCAAAATAATTAAAAGAAGTATAATGACCCATGCAGTGATTATCCAATAGAAAACTCTCCCCTAATTGTTTAATTGCTTCCAGGCAGTAAACCTTTTTTGGTATGCAGTGTGCAATTCATAAATATTGTTCAGGGCAATTATAACAACATGCAATAACAAGATACGACTGGAATTATGGTTAAATCACCACTTCCTTTTTCTTTTATATATTTTTCTATTTCCATTAACAGGAAAGCAGCTGAAAGTCCGTGCGGATCTGTGCGGGGCATTACAGAGCAGAGGTCAAATAGCATTCAGAATACTATAGTGCATGCTGCAAAATGCAATTAAGGTGCAGCACACTGGAATGTCAGAATATGAAGCTGAAGAAAAGGGCAATGTGCATCTAATTGAGTAAAAGAAAGAACATTTAAAGAAAAAAAACTCATTTAACAAGGTCTTCAGGCAGGAAATACTTCAAAGGCTACAAGTTATTGCTCGAGTACCTCAGGCCGTGAGTAGAACCATCATTGTGAGTCTGCAGCCATCCATCTGTCCGATGGCTCGCACGCGTTGCTTAAGGTGAATGAGCTGAAACGTAAGGTAATGACGGTTCTTGGAGGAGGAGTGGAACACTCTATCTTTTCCCTGCAGCCATCCTCCTTCCTCCCCTCAGATGAGTCTCATTAGTGTTCAGCTGCGATATTATTCACTCTCCGTATTAGAAGACATGCTCAAACAATAATGTAGCAAGAATCTGGCGGCTCCTCTCGCTACTCGTACTAAAAAAAGACAGTAGCCATTATTCACATTTACAGCAAACTAAAATACTCCCTCCACCCGTCTGAAAGATATCATACGACATTCTAACATTAATCTGAGTCTGGTTTTCTCATGTTTAGTCTCACTTCCATTGCAAAATAAAATCAGAACCAAACTGCATCAAATGAGAAACTTGCTATATAATTATTATTTAGACACAATTAATTAATAGAATTTAGAATTTCTGGGTTTTTTTTAATTACTGTCCTGTTATTAAAGGTCATGTTTTACAACAATAAAAAAATATTTTCTAAAAAAAACCTTAAATATATGTTTGTCCTGTTTATACTATGTGAGTAAACCTGAGAACATGGAAGAAACCCACAGGGAGAACATGAAAACTGACCCATATCAAAATTCGCACCTGGATCTCCAGCACTAAAAGACGAATGTGCTAACCACTAAATCACCGTGTCATTATAGGAACCAACAAATTTTCAAGCAATGATTTATTTATAAAAAATTAGAATTTTTCTTTTTACAATAGCAGCTTATAATTTTCTAAAACCTGGTCGATCTTAGCTGAAAAAAACTTTATGGTTGTTTTATACCAGAAGTTCAGCCCGTTAGCCGTCATTATGATGGACAACAACTGTTTAACATAGCGTGACAGCACAGGAGCTATTCATCAGATGATGCTGGGGGGTTGAATATCACTGAAATGCAACCTGTCAGAAAATGCTCTGTTTCCCACTATTACACTTTGCTGGATTCAGCTACCTGTCTCGGTTGTTGACACAATCAAATAGCCAGTATGTCAAGTAAATATAATAATGTAATATTTAGAAAAAACAACAATGCCCATTTTCAGATCAGAAAGTCAGTCATCTTGTTGTTGTACCCTACTTTAGCAGCAACTCGATGTATTTATGTTAGATATTAATTTTTATAGTTTAATAAAAAGCCATTTGTAATTGTTTTATTTAAAGTTTATTAGAAGGGTCTAATATATTTAAAAACGTAATTTTGGCCCCAAGCTCACACTTGTCATATTGACAGCATCATTACCATAATGAAGCCCATTCAGCCATTTATTGAACCACTGGATAAATATTTATGCAATCAATTCACTTAATTAAACTTCGTCATGATAAGAAAATGCTTTGCACTCAAAGCAAGCTCACGATAAAGTGTGAAAGTTTAATATCAAGGAAGAGTTGTATTACTGCAGAAGATAGTTTGGACACATTTGTCACATCTCTATGAAAGAATGATTTTGACCCCGAAATGTTTTCTTTGGTATGGGCATTGGGGACCACTACACAGCCATAGCATAGATTCAAGATTCAAGATTCAAGAAAATTTTACCATCATTAATATCACATATGGTACATGAGATAAGAACAAAATTATGGGTCACGGACCCCGATTAACCTGTTATTTTAAGGTTATCATTTAAATGTAAATGTTAAAGAAGATATATATATATATATATATATATATATATATATATATATATATATATATATATATGACTACAGGTATAAATATATAGAATATTTTAACTATAAATATAATATATAAATATATGTACATACAGTATGTAAAATTCCAATAGGATTAGACTGAAGATAATAAGATGAGATGAGTATAACTACAGTGGCCTCAAAACAAAAAAAGTGCCTCTGTGTTGCTGACACCGACGAAAAATATCCAGTCAGCCTATGAGTAGTGTCTCGCGACTAGAAGACGACTTGCACAGACTCGAATCACCAGGGACCAGCCCACATCCTTTTAATAATACTCAATTATTAATTCAAAATTGATGCTCCATCATCTGCATGTCAGCAAAGCAGCCCAGACATCATCATTAAGCCTGAGTGAAACGAACCCCCTAAAAGAAACAAACCACCTCAACTCAACAACTGCATTAATACCAGTCTCCTGATTGTAAAATTCTGAGTGAAAACACATCACAGCTGCTGCCTTGCTACATCAGGCCGAGGACATCTTGCAGTCATTAAGGCGTTAATGAATTCAAGACTAAATTTTACAGGAGCATGTCAGTTTCATCATTAATTTCACATGTCCTCCTAAAGATTTAATTGCAGTTACAAAGCCACTGATGGCTGCTTGCAGTTTCATATTAAGTTCCATCATTCCATTATCCTCCGCTTCATACAGTGGAGGTTCCCCCATGGCCATCCAGGGGGAGAATGTTTTGGATGCTGGGCAGATACACCCAGGACATTTAAAATCAGCCAATTCTGATTGAATCCATGTTTTTGGACTATGGGAGGAAACCAGTGAACCTGTAGGAAACCTGTGCGGACTCAGAAAGAACATGGAAACTCCACCAAGATCAGGAGTCAAATCTGGATCCCCAGCGCTGAGAGGCAATTGTGCTAACCACTAATGATGCCAGAAAATTAACTTAATAATATAAAAAGATTTTGACCTCCCAATCGGTTTCCTCTGCCAGCGGTTCTTCTTTCCAAGAATTCTGCAGTTGCTGTTTAAAGTGGAGATCATTCAGAGCATGTAAATTACAACTAATTATACCCCTCGCTTTCTTCCAAGTTCTTTATGGGTCTTGGTAATAACTGATAAGAGCAGTTGTGTAATTAGCATGTGTGAGTCCACTGATGAAAATCTACAAAACATTGAGTGGAGTAAGAGCAGAAGCAGGAGATGGGATAAGTCCCTGCTGCAGTACAAAGTGCTTCAATCTGTCATGCAATGGATGGCACCTGAATCCATCATCTTCTGAATGTGACCTGAGGTCAGGACATGACCGACTGCTTATGATCGATGTGTTTTGACAAAGTGACTAATAACTGCAGACATGACCATTATGGGCTTCGTTTCTGCTAATGACAAGACCTCAGAGTGCTGACAGCTTAACACAAAGAGTTTTGTTCCGTGGAAAAATTAATGCAGTCAATATGCATCATGCATCGAAAATGCTTCCAGTGACATTACAGGGTCAGGTGTCCTGATTTTTCAACATTAAAAATAATTAGTGTTAAAAATTATTTTCACAGGTGAGCCATTTGCAATAAGATATCCTCTCATTCACTCTTTTACTCAAAGGCATCAGTATATACAGCATCAATCAAAAGTTTGGACACACCTCCTTTCTGTTCCACTTATTGTCTTTTTTATCATTTTACAAGATGGAGTTTGTAGTTCTACAATGACAGACTGTTTGTGGACTACAGTACATGCTGTGTACTTCTCTAAGGTCTCTGTTCTCTATAGGGTCAGGACACCAATAGTACCACCACATAGAAGAAAATCTTTTTTGGTGCATTATTCCTATCCCAGCAGTCTGGGATATAAGTGGTGAGAATATACAATGGCACAAGAAGGAGGTGTGTCCAAGATTTTAACAAATACTGTACATAGACATGTACATACATTTACCCGCCACCTAATTAGGCATAAGTCCCTGTTTCTGCACAGTATCCATATTATTAGTCCCACCTATTATATTGCTGCACTTAGTAGCTGTAGCCTTACAATTACAGCCTTTTTATAGTGGGACTTGCCTGGACATGCATGCCTACGGTGCAGGAGATGCTCTAAAAGCCTGCCTGCCTGTGACCTTACTCCTCAAAGTATCTATACGCAATGTAAATTTTCAGCAGACCACTAACACACAGCCATAAAGCATGTCTCATCTAATTAACAGCACTGCACTCAAGGTTGGGATCAGTGCATTGGAAGTGTGGGCTTAGCGCCTCCTGCGTGGCAGTGAACGCGAGTATGTTCATTGTGAATCAGCGGCTGCAATTACAGAACAGACTCTTGATGCCGCGAGGGTGCTGGAACTCGTCTTGGGAGGAGTACGAAGAATTAATTTGCCTGACTCTTCAAGGCAGAATCATAGCATTTAATTCCTTTTCTCATCTCATTAACTCTCAGGCGGAGTTGAACCCAGGACATCAGGGGGTATTAAAAAAAAAAGAAAGAGTCAGAGAAAGAGATATTTTTCTGAATAGTCTGAAAAGCATGTTTCAATTTTTTCTGGTACCGCGTTTTCAATATATGTTCAGTACCAGTCAAAAGTTTGGACATACCTCCTCTGTGCTCTTATTATCCATGTGATGAGTTCCACTTACAGTAAAGACAGACATTTTTAGTTCTGCAATTACAGACTGTAATCCATTTGTTTGTGTTCTACAGTACATACTGTGTACTCTGTTTTCTAATGGTCAGAACCCCAATTGCACCACACAGTAGATATTATTTGGTTGGGGCATTAGTCCTATCCCAGCAGTGTCACTAAGGTGTTTAAATGCAACTACAGCAACACTGCTGCACCAAAACCCCCTCACCGCATCAGTGTCACTGCAGAACTGACAAACAATCCACCACCCATATGATACCTGTTCTGTGATGGTCCTGACCAATAGAGATCAGAGAACCAAAGGGGGACTAACATAAAGAAAAGAACAGATGGGCTACACTCTGTAATTGTAAAACTAAAAAGTACATCTCTTTGAGAGGAAAACTATACAGGTATATGGAGAACATGCAAATTACACTCAAAAACGACAGTTGCCTCTACCTTGGCATTAAACTCTGATTATTTTTGGCGTGATGTGACATACACACTGTTCTTTTTTTTCCTCATATTTTCTGTCGATAATCTTTGGAAGCCCATTTTAAACTCAGCCTTTAAAATGAAGCCGCTTACGTTGTAATTCATTGGATACCCAAACCTAGATTTGGCTGGATTAAGGAGAGCTTAGATAGAAGCATGAGGGTGTAAATACATGTTGCTATCCCAAAAATGTGCTGAATGAGATTATTTAATACAAAGCTGGGTGCTTTGGGCTTCAGAGGTCAACATTCAGCTAAACAGAACAGTGGATTTCTAACGATATCACTTTATATGCCAGACAAAGCAAAGAATAAAGGATTCAACTGAGATGGATAGTGATTTGATTCTGCAGTGTAACATCTTACTGAAAAAAACATATATATATATACACTTTTTTTTCATTCAATGAATTTCTAATCTTATTATGTTAATAATCACAGTGGGTTCTAATTGAAGTACAGAAAAACACCATGGAGAGTCTATTGCAAGGTAGAAACCAAGAGAAACACATTTACACCCGGACTATTTCACATATTAGAATGTATTTAGACTGTCAGGAGAAAAAAAGAAAAAACAACTCACAAAAGTGCGGAGAACATGCAAACACCACTAAGAAATGATGTTAGAAATGTATGTATTTGTATAAATCTGGTATTTATAATGCATTACAAAATGCATTTATGAAGTCTGCATAACACTTAACACTTGTCATGAGCCTCTGTTAATGTACATACATGTACATTATAATCATAATCACAATCAAAGTGTTAATACAAGATAATTATAATTTATTTAAAGTTTATAAGAAGCTTTTATGGTCTGTTATAAAGCTATAAATAACAACAACTTACTTCATCACTTAATTACATCTTATAAGTATTCATTAGCAGTTTTGAGCACTTAGAAAGATATTTAAAATTTTTCTGCATTAATAGATCATTTAAAATGGGACATTCTTTAAACATGGGCTGTTAGATGGCCAAGTGATTAGTACGTCCACTTCTCAACACCTGAGATCCAGGTCGAATTCTGATCTCGATAGAATTTTCATGTTCTCGCTGTGGATTTTCTGGAATGTTGAATATTGTGGAATATTGTGGAATATTCTTACTTAGATGGATATTCCCCCTGAGACTTTTAAGTGAAAGATAATGAGATGAGATTAGATTCTTAGAACATAAACATTATACCTTATGATTCTGGTATCTGAATTTAGAAAATAAACATTTAAAATATTGCATTACATTTAGTCATTTAGCAGACACTTTTATCCAAAGTGTCTATTATATCAAAGCATTATGTCAATTATTATTATATTAATATGTTGTATGGCATATCAATATTTTAACACTTCATGAGTGTGATAATAAACATCTTTGCATGATAAGCACAGGCTTATAACAAGTGCAATATAAATATTCGCAGTATGAATACTAGATTCATAGAAAGTGTTACCAAAACTTATTTTTGTGAGGTTAATCAGTGTGACACTGTGTGCCACTGATTCAAAAACACTTTTACTGCATTTATTTTCTTGTGGCCTAATTACTATTATCACCAATCAGCACTTTAATGTATAATATAGCTACTTAAATAACTATTTATGTAATGGCCATACCCATTTCCAAAGCCAACAACAATTGATAATTTAGGCACATGTATTAATTGTGCTAATTGCCCCCATGCTGGTCTTTTGAAAAGCCGTTCACAGTATTCTGTAGTGTAGCGCTTGGAATTTGAGCTCATTATATCAAATAAGCATTTATTACGTCAAACACAGATGTTAAGCTTGATTTTAATTGATTTGATTTACAAGCAGCATTTCAGTTTATTACAAATGTGTTAATTGCATTTCATTTAAGTACTCTGTTCAGATCACTGGAGTCCAGATTCATTGAAAGAACTTGGTTTATGAGGTTAATTCAACCCTAGCTATGTCCAAAAAAACAGACAAATTAGAATAGGAAGGACACTTCCCCAAATTGTGGATGAAATGCCTGAAATGTTGCTTGCATTGATTGGATCAAACTGAATTGGATTTAAACAAGCTAATTAAAAGCAGATCAAAAAATAGGTAGTCAGACTGACATAGAAACCTTATGCATGCTATACAAACAAAAATACTGAAGCACCCCCTTAATCACTGAATTCATTCATTCATTATCTCCCGCTTATCCTCTATTAGGGTCGTGGTGGGGTTCCCCATGCCCATCCAGGGGAGAACGTCTCGGGCGCTGGGCAGATAGACCCAGGACAGGGCGCCAATCCATTGCTGGGCACACACTCACTCACACAGACACACTATAAAGGGGGCAATTTTTTGAGAATTCAATTAACTTGATCCATGTTTTTGGACTGTGGGAGGAAACCGGAGAACCCGGAGGAAACCCACGCAGACACGGGGAGAACATGGAAACTCCACCCAGATGGGGATTCGAACCGGGAATCCCTAGCGCTGAGAGGCGAACGTGCTAACCACTAAGCCACTGTGCCGCCTAATCACTGAATTAGTTTTTTTTAATGTCATTGCCACACGTGTTTGAAACTAAGATAAAAGACATGCACCCTGCGCAAAAACATGCTTTCATCATAAGCACTTAGATATGTTATGCTAAGGTTTGGGCTTTTAGATTCGCCTTCGATGCTGTGTTTTTTATTCATAAAGGTGTGACCGAAGTCTTTATGCTTTCTTATTTCTGTTTCACTGTAAGAATATAACCCGTATTACAATGCTTTGATGATGGATATGTAATATGATACTGAGGACAGTGTGATTCACATATCACATGGAGCATTTCAGCAGATTGGAATATTACTGTAAAACGACTCATTTCACAGTAATACTGATGTTACAGTTAGATCCAAAAACCTATCACATGCCACTAGCTATGTAAATTGATGTAAGATGTGTTAATGTAGCAAATGCTCTCCTCTGGGAATATAATCCAAAATAGGCTTTCTAGTTGTCTATTAAGTTGAGAGAGACAGCACATCTGTTCAAGCCCTATGTACAGTACCAGGTGCCTGTAAGCTTGCACACAGTTTTTACAAAAAAGCTGAATTAAATTACATTGGTAGAACCTTATCACATTTTTTTTCACATTTTTTTACTATATATATATATATAAATATATATATATATATATATATATATATATATATATATATATATATTCTCCAGAGTAAAATTTAATTATAAGCAGAGACACAATGTTCCTTGCTCTTAAACCTGAATAAGACATGCCTCTGATGTCAAAACTCTCCAACAAGATCCATGAAGGTCGTGGCCACCATCGACAGGCACAACAGGAGGTAACGTTTTCCTAAAAGCTTCTAAGAATGGGATCACCCTTTGATCCACACAGCTTGTTTAAAGTCTGTCAGACTCAATGGTTCAGACTATGTGTTTCAAACAGAGTTTCTCTGTGTATTTCACTTCACTTAAGTCATGTACTATTTTCAGCCTTGGCACCAAGTGTCACATTTAGCTTCCTAATGCACATGTCTCCACAAATGATTAGCCAAATAAAGCTAATGAAGGATTTGAATGATGGAGGCGCTGGTGCGGCTGCCAATAGCTTATTGTACAGTTGTATTTGCAGAAGGTCACCGGATGAAAAATTCTTCACATACATTAACATCAGCACCTTATTGTTCAATGTCAACAGGCTGGTGCGCTCAGAAAATGTGCTGAAGGAAGAAAAAAAATAATAAAACAGATGGTGTGTTATTTTACAGATGAGGTATGTGAAGACCATGTGGAGAAAAATACCTCCAAATGTAGGGCTGTATAAAAAGGCATGAAGTACATCAGCATCTGACACAAGGGTGCTATTCCACCTGGAATGTGAAAAGGACATCTGCCAAGAAGGTCACTGGATTTTCTGCGACACAATGAATTTAATTTCTCTGTAAAATGTGAACAGTCAAATTAACTGAAACCAAGAAAATACAAATATTTCCTTCCACTAATTTTACAAGCTGTTGCTGTGTATGTGAGTTCGTCATTGCCACCTCATCAACAAAACATTACAAGCTCAGAAATGCATCTAATTCTTGAAACAATCAAACTAGCCCACCAGCACTAATTCGACAAAGGTCCAGGTTACTGCGATCAGCCTCCCCCACAATGGAAGTCGTGAACATTGTGTATCTGCTTGATCTGCTTAATATGCATCAAACTGCTGCCAGATGATAGGCCTCTGGGATAATTGCATTTAATGTGTAGGTGTTTCGGAACCACTAGGTGAGTGTATAGTTTAGAGCATGTCCAAGTATGAGAATATACATTTGTGTAGAACAAATTGTCTGACTTATCGGTTCTCTTTTAAGCCACTCTTTAAGTGAGTTTGGTTCTTTCAGTTCATGGTTCAGTATCATTCATTTATTCCTTAGCTTTAAATGATTTATTGATTTGGCTCAATGATTGATTGATTTGATTTTAGTACCTCTGCACCTTCCAGCTCAGTGAACTGACTCTTTATTTCACTTCCATTTTGGGTTGTGTTGATCTGACGGCTTTGACTTATTTCCCTGCATGTTCTTTTTGTTTTTCTGATGGTTATTTTTTGTGCTTTAGTTATTGGCTCTTTATTTTTTGTTTGCATATTGTTAATAACCCATTTGTGTTTTCTTAATTCCTGCACTGTCCCTGTGTTTATCTCCCATATCTTCACCTGATAGCAGAATAAACTCTGAGTTAATTATAGGTATCGCTCCATAACTTTTCAAAATCCCTGCAATTAACTATAATGCAGGATCTTATAACATGTCAGTGTTTCAGTTGCTGTGTGATTTTAATTTAATGGCATTAATTTAATTAGTTTTATTCATTCATTCATTCATTATCTTTCGCTTTATCCTATAATAGGGTCGAGGTGGGGTTTCCCATGCCCATCCAGGGGAGAACGTTTCGGCACTGGGCAGATACACCCGTGTTCTAGGGCGCCAATCTATCACTGGGCGCACACTCACTCACACAGAAACACACTCTATATGGGGCAATTTGGAGAACTCAATTGACTTGATCCATGTTTTTGGACTGTGGAAGGAAACCGGAGAACCCGGAGGAAACCCACCCGGACACGTGGAGAACATGGAAACTCCACCCAGATGGGGATTCGAACCGGGAATCCCTAGCGCTGAGAGGCGAACGTGCAAACCACTAAGCCATCGTTCCGCCTTATTAATTTTAATTATAATTAATTAATTTTAATTTAATTTTAATTAAAATAAAAATACATTTTTCTGTGTAGGCAGAGTAGGAAAAAAAGAATACTTTATCACATTATGTTCACAGACACAATAATATAATATATACCTTTTAAAATGAAAACCTTTATAGATAAAAATCCAGAATCAAGAAAGTTTTATTATTATCTATATCGCATGTGGTACATGAGACAGAAACAAAATTATGGCTCGCGGACTCTGTTTACCCTGTTCTATTAATGTTAGAACTTAAATTTTAAAAGAAAATAAGATATAAATTAAGATATAAATACAATATTGATATGTTAATGTGGATAGGAACTGTATTAATAAGGTATAAACTAATGCCCATGGCTTTGGGACATGCAAGACTAATCAGGGCACACAGCTGTTTGAACTTTAACTTATTGGATATGACATTTGGGTGTGGGGTGGCCTGAGTCAGAATAAGATAAAAAAATAACACTGGTTTTGTCTAAGGAACATGCATGGTATTCCTACAAGCCACACACCGTCTGTCTCTCTCTCAGGACAGAGATGAAGTCAGGTGAAGGAATAAGAGGCGTAAGTTCGGGTGGCAAGCAAAGCAAAATTTGCTAAAAGGTCATTGATTTTGAAATTATACTCCAGCAGATTTGTGTGCATGCACTTTCAAACTGGGCTTTATCAGAACGAGCAGACAATGCCCACAAGGATGGCTGTGCTCGTATCAGGCTTATTTAGTTTGTATGTTATTTTATTTACTGCCTAAAGCACTGCTTTGTAGTATCATGAATTATTCAGCGCCTGCCCTCACGAAATTGATGATCCTTAACTTTGTCGTCTTTCATCCATATGCATATATATTCATTTATATGGCCGTGCGTTGCTTTACCCAGAAGAATAAAGTATCCAAAGAGGTGGGCAGCATGTCAGCGGGAATGTTTAGTGCTGTATTACCTGATGCCAGCCTTCCTGCTTCCTGCAGGAATTTCCAAATTAAATTCAGCCATGCTCGGTGGACTTGAGTTATTTAGTCGGTGGTAAATGCTATCGGTACTGAGAGGCAAAATGCCTGATAATGTTGCAACACACACACATGCACGCACACGCACACAAACATGCTGACCAGCAGGAATGAGCTGCTAATAGATTCATGGCCCGTCATGCAGCCACTATTGAAAACAACCATATATTGGATATGGATATATTTCAAATGTCAAATTATAAATATGACAAGGCAGAGGTGCTTTTTACATTTTTGTCGTCCCTAAACTAAATGCTTTCTCACGTTTTACCATGAATCTGACCATTCCAATGCCCTTCAAAATTCCACCACCTGGTTCACTGCCTTTAACTATCTATGTGGTGTGATAGACAGATAGGTAGATAGACAGACAGACTATACATAGATAGCAATGCAAATATAGTAAAAGTAAAAAATGAGAAATAATAAGAGCCCATATATATATGGGCGGCTTAGTGGTTAGCACGTTGCCTCTCAGCACTAGGGATTCCCGGTTCGAATCCCCTTCTGGGTGGAGTTTCCATGTTCTCCCCGTGTCTGCGTGGGTTTTCTCCGGGTTTTCCGGTTTCCTCCCACAGTCCAAAAACATGGAACAAGTGAATATATATATATTTATAATTTTTTTTTTATTTATAAAGTGGCAGTGCATACTGTGATTTTGATATGTTCTTCTCTCATGCTTTCATTTAGATCAGGCCCAAATAAACAGTCTGTTCAAAAAGACATGGCAGTACATAAAACAATGGTGCGTTAAAGCAGCACTTGAGTGTTTAACTAAAATTTAAATAAGTATAATATATCATGGTTTAAATGAGATTTTTTATCATGCATGCAAATTTGCTTAAGCATACGTTCCACATAAGCCAAATCTTATTAGAAAGTAAATGATGTATACACAAGCAAAAAGGTCTGGGGTCGATTTAGTATAGGTCAGCATAAATAACTATTAGCAGCTATTCTTCCTGCCTTTCCTTTGTCAACATCACCAAATGAAGATGGGTGGCAGAGTCAGACTGATGTGGTCAATGCAATGATATAGCACACCTTAATCTGCACCTTCAGCATAAATATGTTGCTTTTATGTGTGTGTGTGTGCGTGTGTGTGTGGGGGGGGGGGGTTTGAGACAATGTTAGAGTTTATCAAAATAAGTTTTGACGATGGACAAAATACTCCCATATTAGATACGATGACAGAACTGGGCAAAAGTTTGGACACGCCTCTTTTTTGTTCCACTTGTTTTTTTTTCTGTAAAGATTGACTTTGTAGTTCTACAATTCCAGACTGTAATCCATATAATTTGTGGACTACTGTACATACTGTGTACATCCCCTTACTCTGTTCTCAAATGGTCAGGACCCCTATAGTACCATCACAGAGCAGGTATTATTTGGTCAGTGCATTATTCTTATCCCAACAGTGTCACTTAGGTGTTTAAATAAAACAACTGCAGCACAGCAACCTCACCACATCAGTGTCACTGCAGAACTGACAAACAATCCACCACCCAAATAATATCTGTTCTGTGATGGTCCCAACCAATAGAGAACAGAGTACCAATAGGAGACTAACAAATGGATATTAAGAATATAGCAGTTTAATGTAATGAAAAAAAAATAAAAATTAAGAAAAAAGGGGAATGAAGAGAAAGAGAGGCTCCACCTGTGGTCCACAGTACCAGAAATAAACTAGACTAGATGGATATGAACTTTGTGAATCGGTATGTAAATAGTTATTATTAACATTTATATCACTTACATCCTAAAAATATCCTGATATAGTACAAAAGCAGAATGTACTGATTTACGTACATCACTAGGTAGTTATTATATCACAATTTTTGGACAGTGTCGACTGAAAGGATGGTTCCTAAGTGTGAGACAATGCATGAAGGAGGAAACATCTGGGGCTGTTTTGCTGGATTCCCAACAACATTCACAATTTCTTGCTGCTGCAGCAGAGCTGGGTCTGCGCTATAGAACTGCAGTAGTATCATTCGCCGGAACTGACAGTTTACAGAGATTGGAAAACTGTTAAATCGAGTTATTGTGTTCAGAGTGGTCCATATTTTCAAGTCACTCTATCTGTGTATGTGTGTGCATGTTACTCTGAAAGACTTTTGCTATTGACCTCTGCGCCTGTGCATTTTAAGAGAAGATTAACTAATGACGTCTTGTTAAACTGTTCCATTTTTGTCTTCTGTAGGATAATGAATGAAGTAATTAGGCAGCAGCAGTGGAGGATGAGGACGCTGGTTCATCAGATCTCTGTCTGGTATCAGTTCTATCCATTCAATTCCTATTTGGAATGGCTATAATTATTTATTGTTATTAGTGGGTAATCAAAAGGGATGTGAAATGAGTGTCCTACTGCGTAGAGTACCACACTCCAACCCAGAGAGGATTTAATAATTGACATGTTTTGGTTCAAATCAAAAACCAAACTTAACAGAATTAATTTGCAAGCTGACTTAGTAATTATGTTAAAATATTAAATGTTTAGATTGAAAGTCATAACACTGAATGAGAGCTGCACAACAGTTAAGGGTTAACCGGAAAATGGATGAAAATCTGAATCTTTAAATACAGATGGATTGATATCAGAAAAACAAAATAAAAAAATAAATACAACATTTCATCTGATTATCTTCAGCTTTATCCTTATTATTTAGTTGTTAGGAGGAGGGTTATTTCAGCTGCAGAGAAGATACACCCAGGACAGAATGCCAATACATTCCTGGTCATACACTCACTCTCACACACTCACACCAACATTATATAATTTAGATAGGTGCAATTAAGAGCAGTCAATTCACCATGAATCCATGTGTTTCGGACTTTGGGAGGAAACCAGAGAACCCAGAGAAAACCCATGCAGACATAGGGAGAATATTAAAGCTCCACCTAGATCCGATACAAACCTGGATCTAACCACCAATTTTTAAAGTAGATAAAGATGTGGTGATTCTTATGGACGTAAGAACGAAATAATAAATGAATTAATTAGTGGAATGGCATGGCACAGGTTTTGAGGATTGAGGGTTATTATTTGATTTTATGGTGCTTAGTCCCTTTGCTGTGCATCCTCTGCTATCTTTCTGTCTTACTGTCACTTCCACTTTACTTTGTTCTGTTGGTCCTGTGTTTAATCTTCACCAAGATGTGTGTGTCATATTAATGTTCTTCTTTTCTGGTTTAAACCTGGCTGTCTCAACATGTTTTGTATAGTTACTGCCATCTAGGGGCAGCACGACACTTAGCTTCTGTAATGCAGCTATTCATCTCATCTCATTATCTTCTTCTACTAGGGTCGCGGGCACACAATTACTCAATCAGACACTCACACTATGTAGGGACAATTTAGGGAAGCCATTTCACCTTGAATCCATGTTTACGGTAAAACCAAGGAACCAAAAAAAAAAAAAAACAACATTAATACAAGACAACATTCAAAAGATTATCCAGCATACTAAAAGAAAATATGGCAATATCCATCCATCCATTATCTTCCGCTTATCCGGGGTTCGGGTCACGGGGGCAGCAACCGAAGTAGGGAGACCCAGACCTCCCTCGCCCCAGTCACCTCCACCAGCTCGACTGGGGAAACCCTAAGGCGTTCCCAGACCAGCCGAGAGATATAATCCCTATATGACAATATATCAACTTATGTTAAAATGCCATTATTATGAAACTAGTACAACAGACTCCAAGGTTCAGGCATGCAAAAGGAATTAAAAATTTTCCAAAGACAGTTGTGGCAATTCAGTAATAAGGGGGTATATGTTAGGTCAGATGAAATGCCCTTACTAACAGTTGACATCTAAATCCAAATAGAAAGGTTTCAGTGGGGTTGAGATCCAAACTTTTTGCGGACCATTGGAGAATTACTTTTGAGAGGCATTTCACTACAAACTCCTCTTTGGCTGCATTTCAAGAAAGATTAAAGCTGCTTAGGAGGCAAAAGGTTGCAGTGCTGATTCAATGGCTATGGCTTTGTGCTAAAGATCAATAGATTGTCAGAATGCCAGTGTTTGTTCTCATAATCCTCTTCTCAACTTGATTTGAGCAGATCTGAGATTCACTGGGGGTAAAAATGTATTAGGTGGCTAAAACTTTCAAACATTCTAAATGTCGTGCAGTCGTCTCGTGCTATAGGTCCTTGGTTCTTCTGCTTAATCATTAGTATCAAAGGGGTTTCCCATGCCCATCCGGGAAGGAATGTTTTTGGCGCAAAGACATACTGGACAGGATGCCAATACATTGCTGGGCACACGCTCAATCAAAAAACTATATAGGGGAAATTTAGAGCAGATTGGGATAGCAATCTGAGAGTTGGGGGTTCAAGCTCGAATTCTGCCTTGGTGTGCTTTTATATCTTGCTCCATGGGGCTGTATCATGAATGATGTGGCATCTGTTGTTATTATTCATTCATTATCTTCCGCTTTATCCTATATTAGCGTCGCGGGGGGTTCCCCATGCCCATCCAGGGGAGAGCGTTTCGGGCGCTGGGCAGATACACCCAGGACAGGGCGCCAATTCATCGCTGGGCACACACTCACTCAATCAGGCACACTCTATATCGGGCAATTTGGAGAACTCAATTGACTTGATCCATGTTTTTGGACTGTGGGAAGAAACCGGAGAACCCGGAGGAAACCCACGCGGACACGTGGAGAACATGGAAACTCTACCCAGATGGGGATTCGAACCGGGAATCCCTAGTGCTGAGAGGCGAACGTACAAACCACTAAGCCACCGTGCCGCCCCAGTTGATATCAGAACAGCTTAATTTTAAAAGTGTTCTGACCTTAACTGTCAAGTTGGGGTATTTGGATGTCGCTTTGGATAAAAGCATCTGCAGAATGACCTCATGTAAATGCTATCTCTGTTCTGTTCTTTTCTATCAGTGTAAAATGCACTATATACTATAAATGCATTAAAGTAAAAATGTAGAATGAAAATGACATCTTGTAAAATCTCATCTGCATTTTTTTTCTAATAGTAAAAACTGCTGCACATTGCAAATCTAAAAACATGAATATGATACAAGCCACTGCACTATCTAGTGGGACCACAGCTCAAGTGTGGGAGGAACTGCTGCGTGATAAGTGACAACTCCAAAATTTAATGGCCTGGTTTTGGTTTTGTAAAGACATATCGTACTGTCTGTATTAGTAAGCAGCAAAGCAGAAAGCACGCGAACCAGTGAAAACAAAAGCAGGTGGCTGATGAACTACCAACCTGCGCAACATCATGCAATGCAGGTCACAAGTGGAGCTCTGTGCTCTAGTCTCAGGGTAATTATCCATGTGCCCTGCTGACTTTATGTAAAGTGCTGAAGAATAGCGTACTGATGAAGACCTTGCCCCGGGCACTATCCTAGATTTATGCTGGGCTCGGTGGAATGGCTCCAGGCTCTCCCTGCCAGCAAGGGAGAAATAGAGCCGGTGCAGGCGGGGTTAAAACAGTAAAGGTGGAGGCTAAGAGAAACTGGCTGTTCCAAAGGCATTTCTAGCTCTACATCAGCACTTGGAAAACAGCCAGCTGTTTAAAATACAGCTGTTCTGATACCAACAGATGCAGCATCATGTCCAGAATAGATGGCAGAGACGCACTGTACCATTTTTGTTCATTTAATTCTTTATTTTTTTCTGATATCACAGATGGTATGCAACAATTTACAAGGTTTACAGTGTTTGCAAAGTACTTTAAAAAATGTAGTAATAAAACTAAAATTGATTTTATCTAAGGCTATTATACCCTCACAGGCCACTTAATTAGGTACACCCTGTTTCAACACTCATTGTCCATTTGATCTCTACTTACCATATGGATGCATTTTGCAGTGCTGTAATTATAAACTGTAGTTCATATGTCTTTCTCCATTGTTATTCACTTTAATTATGTTTTTCCATGTTTAGAACCCCAGAAGAAAAACACATATCTATTTAAGTGGTGGTAGTATCAGAATTGCAATGCCAGATATTTTATGCACAGTACCAAATAAGTTGAGACACACTTCTTTTTTGCTTCACTTATTGTCCATGTTTTCAGTTCCACTCACCATAAAGATGTACCTTATAGTTCTACAATTACAGCCAGTCGTCCATCTGTTTGTGGACTACAGTACATACTGTTTATGTCTCCTTTACTCTAATGGTCAGGACCCCAATAGTACTATCCCTATCAATGTCACCGCAGAACTGAAAATAAACAATCCACCACCCAAATTATACCTGTTCTGATGGTTCTGACAGTAGAGAACAGAAAACCAACAGGGGACTAACAAAAACAAAGAATGTAATGAAACTACAGTCTGTAATTGTAAAAATTGAAAGTATATATGCTAAGTGAAGGGAATAGACAATGGAGCAAGAAGGGGACGTGTCCAAATTTTTGACCAGTACTGTATGATCCAGAGGATGGTTTTATGTAAAACATTTATATAGCCTATATATAAATACTTGCATATAGCTTACTTATCCCAATATATACCTGGCTCACATGTGAAGGACTCAACATGTTTTTAGGCACATTTGGTTCAAATATAGTAACATTTGGCATTGTCCTGGACGTGCAGTCCTAGAAGTAAATGTCTGGAAATTAGCAATGTTTTTCAGCAGTGTTTTGGTTTATTTAAAAACTCTGGCTGTGTGGACTGGTATTTTGCATGTGCCTTTAGCAGGAGGCTGGCAGAAGATACGACCAGCAGCTGTTGTCAGGATATTAACTGCATCCCTCCTTTCCTTTGCTAATTAACACTTTATTAAAGCCAAACTACTCCTGCAGTTCATTAAGGTGCTACATGCAAAGTGGAAAGATGAATACACACTAGGAGTGCAGACCAAAGACCAGCATTGAAAAGCATTACAGAGATTAATAACGGTCAAAATAAAATCACAATAGCCTCAGTTAAAGTCCAGCTTATAATGGTCCAGCTTAAGAATTAAATTAAGGCATTTTCATTATTATACGTATTTGTTTATAAAAATGAATTACGGTTCTGAAATTGAATTCTCTCTCCGGTCCTCAGTTGGTCATCAATAAGTATCCCCCCTCTCTGTCATGCCCTATACTGTTCTGCTTGAGACATCTCCCCTGATAGGTGGCGTGAGTCCTGACTGGGTATTGCAGTACCATGTTTTCTCTTTGATCAGATCATTGGGGGTCACTTCTGAGTTTATTTGAGTCATTTGAGTCACTGTCTACGTTTATAGAGCCATATTGCTTTCCCCTTTACCAAGGCAAGGCGGTACACACTGCAAGGCACCGCACCGCAGCACAGCGCACACAGCTGAAGTGCCTGCAGAGCAGTGTGTTACCTCCCTTTAAGTGTGCATGTGTGTGATAAATTCCTCTCATAAAACCTGTGAACATTAAATCATGGCCACTCTTTCTCAGCATGGGTGGAGGGGGTGTGTGTTTGACCCGCTGTTTAAAGCTGCTATCAATCCTGCAACCCGGGGCTATTGACTTATCGTCATATTGCGGCTGCATTATTTAAAGGCATTACGGAGTGATAAGTATTAATAAGCAGTGCAGGCGCCAAAGGCCATAATAATCAGTGAGTCACATGCCCAGTGCCTCAGCCGTATGCCACATATATGTCCAGTGAGGCTCTTCTACATGCTTTATCACTGACAGGAGTAAATGTGGTTAGTCTAGCTTAGCTTGTTTATTTAGGGGATTTCTTTTCATGGCTGAGCTGGAAACTCCATAAAGGAAATGATTAAACCTGGCATTAAATTATACAGCATGCTAAAGTTCGCCTTCCAGTTTTTTGGTGGAAATAAAACAGAATACCGCATAGTAGCAATTTCAAGACTAAAAAAATGCACTCACACTTACCGGCCATTTTATTAGATAACACGCCTTAGTTCTACACTCACTGTCTGTTTTTTCAGTTCCACTCATCATATGGATGGACTTCTACAGTTACATTCTGTAGTCCATTTGTTCCTCTACATACTTTGTTAATCTGCTTAAGTAGGTTTAAAGTGATAAAGTAATTTATTTTGCCTACTGTACTGACATAAACATATATACTCTGAGTGAAAGGAGCACACATGCCAGGAGTGATGGGCAGTCTTGTATATGGCACCCAGGGATTTGGGGTTAGGTGCCTTGCCTTGTACTAAGGGCACTTCCTTAACCACAAGCCTATTAGAGTGGTGGTACTGCAGTGATACTGACATGGTAGTGGAAGTGCGAGTGTGGAGTTGGTATGAGTGGATCAGACTGGACAGACATGCTGCTGGACAGAAAACAGCACATCAATCAAAACATACAGTGTCTGATCCACTTGTATCATCATCCACCACCCTAATAATACCTACTCTGTGGGGGTCCTGATCATCAGAGAACAGAGTAAAGGGGACTTATGTAGAGATACAGATGGACAACAAAATGTTATTGTGGAACTTCAGTCTCTTCATATGGTAAGTGGAGAAACAAAGAGCTGTGCCTAATAAAATGGCCGGTGAGTGTAGAGTACATAAGATGAATGCTTTATGTGAATTTATGAGAAATTGATGAACAATATGTACCATGGACATTCAAATGAAGCTGCCTTTTCCTTAGCAACTATAACACACCCCTGCTGGTTTAGAAAATGTCCATAAGGATGTACGGCCAATTAGTTAAATGAGCGTTTGAGAAGTCACATGCTGTGGCTAGAATGGCAAAATAGTCTAAATGCCAGTCTCATGCTCAAGTCTCATGCATTGTCACCTCCCTGTCAAGATTCTCACAGCATAATTGGCCATGTCTGACAAGTGGGAGGAGGGATCAGGGACTCCTCACTGCAACAGGGGCAGTGAGGACTCAATGATTAGGACTGCTAATCAGATGGTTGGGGGTTTAACAGCAGGTCAGAGCAAATCCATTAACCCTCTCTGCTTCTGGTGTTTCTCTTCATGGTCATCCATTTGCTCAGCCATGATGTTCTGTGTGGTTGGGACATAGTGAAAAAATAATTAAGCAGTACTGGGTTTCAGCTAATGAACTTCTTCAGAAGTCCTTGATTGGCTGTATTACCTGCATCCATCATACTTCCCCCCACTTCACCATCACAAATGAACCTGATCCAGCCAATCAAGAAGCAGGGGTGGTAGATTGTGGCTTAAAATTAACAAGATGTTTCATATTTAGGACCAGGGTTGGTGACCACTGTTCTACACAAGAACCCGGCTGCTGCGTTGGTTATAAAAAGCATCCAGTGTTGTTTGTGTGACAGATGTATATGACTGTGGCCCATAATGGGCATTTGAGTAGCGCTTGTATATATTTGAGAATTATTGGGAAATTAAAATATGTTCTAACTGACAATGTCATTAAAATAGACAGAGGAAGGCAAGAATAATTACACATTTATATATCCACTATATTTTTTACTCCAAGATAATCAGCCACGTCATGACAAACAATATACTGTAGATCAAAATCTTACACATAAAATCAATGTGGTAGAACAAGACTTAAATAAACTATTTAAGCTCTTTGTAAATACTGTAAACAAATACCATAAAATAAACTTAATTATAAGAAGGATTACTTAAATACTTCTGCACATTTTGCTTTGGTATAGGGATGCAATTAATTTTGCAATTAATTCCAATTGAATATGTTACAATGAATTAATCCCAAAAGTGCCTTAACATTGTCATGACGGCATTCTTAAGAAAAATATGCATTGTCAGTTGCCGGAACTTTAGACCAGTGGCGCAACTCACACAAAACAAAACTATAGTCCCATTTGCAGCACAATTGTCTGTTTATTTTGACCTTAAAGGAAAAATATAGTTTAATTTAAAATTCGATAAGAATATGTGCTTTAAATGACACAGATGTTTTCTTTTTCTTAATTTTCACAAGAGAATGCATTGTGTTGTTTCCAATTACAAAATATTTTACTTTAGGTAAGATCCTGTGAATTCTGTTTGTTTTTTTGTTTATTACTGTATAATAATCGTAATAACCGTATTATCGTGATTATTTCTAATCGTATCATTACAATCTGTCATTGCCTCATTCCTACATTGGTAATGGGTTCATAAAGGCACAAAAATCTGTAATTATAATTACATTTAGTTATCCTGTTTACCTAACATTTTAAAATATAGTGTGCATGAAATTTAAAAATTGGATTTTTTCTCCCCAGTTTTGCCTTGTGCATTGATTTCCCATTTACAGTCACCCTCAAACTGCCGCACATCCTCTGTGTGCACATTGAAAAAGGGCATCTCACTCATTATCGTTCTCGGCTTCGTCAATTCCGTTTGTTGAACATCATTTAGAGCTGGGTTCGAAAAACTCTTGGGAAACGTGCTGTGAAAAACACGGCTTTGAGAACGTGTGAACGTGTTTACAGCGCTGTTGTGTGGGTGAGCTCGTAAATTTGAGCAGCTGTTTTGATCCCCGAAGTGATAAAGAACTCTAATCAACGCCGCCTCAAGTGCTGCTTTCACAAGGCATTTAGAAAAATATCACGCCCGGAAAAACTTCATAACTTGGGCGAGCTGAAATCATTTATCAGGTTCAAGTGCTTGAACAAGATGTGAACCTCAATGATGGGCTATTAAAGATAAAAAGAAATGCTGTTAGTCGCATTCTAAAATGCCCTTATACATTTAACAAACTGTGGAGCGTCTATACTTAGTGGGACAAAGACCTGAACCCAAAGACCAAAATTGTTTCATCATTTTATAATGAGCTAAAATTACATTTCATCGAGTCATTTTGCAGATAAATTTTTCCAAAGTGACTCACAAGCATTCCATCATGAAGTCTTGGGTTATAAAACAGGTGATGCAGCACACCCTCAAACAATTAGGGTTAAGAGCTTTTGCTTAATGGCCAATTTTGACTACTTTTGTTGGAGTCCCAGCCTGCAGACTGACAGCCCAAAAACATAACCACTGAGCTACCATGACTGTACCAAAAAAATTATAGACTAGTAGAGTATTACTCATATACATGCTTTTATTGCATGAAATCTACTTTAACTTCCCTCACCGACCTGTAAGGCTGCTTTGAAACATTGTGCTATTGTAAAAAGTTGTGTTCAATTGGGAAATGTGACGTAAAACATAGGCATCATGATGAGATGATATGTAGGGGGTTCATTCCCAGTTCAACAGTACAAGGTGCTTTCTGTGTTCATCATATTCTCCAGGGGCTTTAACTTTCTTCTGTGGTCTAAAAACATGCTACTGATATGATTTTACTCAAAGTATAAACGTAGGCAACTCATGAGATCTACACACTGTCACGGTCAGGAGTCAATATGAATCAGAACAACAAGCAAAATCCTAAACCTGCTTTATTATAGGTTTATGCAATGCAGCATACATAATAGAAAATCAATTTAATATAGCAGATAATTTAGATTAATGTGACGGACAAGCTGTTTATGGCTAAAAGTGAAATGGCAGTGTGGTTTCGCACCATATAGGATTTTAATACGGGTTGAAAGAGCTGTCACTCTGCGTTTAGAATAATACTAAACCTAAATTTATAAAGTGTTTGACTAACATGGCCATGTTTGTTAATATTTTTTTACGCTGTGCATGGAATCGAAATGTTATTACCTTAGAACAAACCTGATTGCATTTTATGGCCAACTCGAAGGTCAGTGGCATCTAAATGCACTAATAAAAAGCTCCATTGCAAAAAAAAGATGACATGGATGATGCCAGAGAATGCAGTTTTGGGATCAGCTGGCTGTATTGCAGCACATTCTGAGCTAACTCCAAATTGCTTGAGTCTGCATGAATCTGAGATATGATATGTCTCACAGAGCAGGTGCAACAGAACCTATATATATATATATATATATATATATATATATATATAGACAGACTTAAACCTACATTTTTTTTCTGTTGTTCTGTTGTGGTGGCATGGTGGCTTAGTGGTTAGTATGTTTGCCTCTTGGATCTGGAGACGTTTTAATCCCAATCTGGTTGGAGTTTCTTCATTTTTCCTAGGTCCATTGGTTTCCTCTGGGTTCTCTGGTTTGTTTCCATAATCCAAAATCTTGGATTTAAGATAAATTGGCTGCTCTAAATTGCCCTTATCTAAATTTCCCCGTATAGTGTATGTGTGTCGGTGTAATGAGTGTGTGTCCAGTGATGAATTGGTGGCCTGTCCTGGGTTTATCAATTTATAATAGTATAAATAGTACATTTGATCATTTACCAGACACTTTTATCCAAAGCGACTAACAAAGTATGCACAGCATTGGCCACAGCATCTCTGGAGCAATGAGGGTTAAGGGTCTTACTTAAGGAGCCACATTGTTAAATTCAGTGGATCTGAGATTTGAACCCACAACCTTTAGATTTATAGCCCAACACCCTAACCACTAAGCTACCATGTCCAGTACTAAATAGTAAATGCAAAAGACTGAAATTTTATGCATTTAGATGGACATCGCCCATAGCATTCACCTGCACTGCCTGTACCACAAGCTGACTCAAAAACAGATTCTAAAATGTGAGGCTGGGCGAAAACATGTCTTTGGGCATTAGAGAACTTCTGAGAGCTTTGTGGACCAGAATATAACAAACAAATATCAAACATCAAAATCCCAGCTTTGTACACTGAATAAATGACCTTAGTAACAAAAGGTAGCCATGTTTTACACTTTATTTGTAGAAAACCTCAAACACAAATAGCCCAGCATTTCAAACAGCATGAAGATGAACATAATAAAATTTGAAATTTGGTTTCAGACTCAAGAAAAGACAAAGACTGACTTCACCTGTTAAAGGTCATTGTGTAAAACTACGAATATGGTACATATTGCAAGGGGATGTTGGGGAAGAAGTGCAAGTGAGGTATTTGGTGAGTTGTTTAGCCAAACAAGTTAAAGTCGGTACAAGTCAAAAGTTTGGACACACCTCCATTTTGCTCTAGTTTATCAATTTAATCAGTTCCACATAATGTAAAGATGGCCTTTGTAATTCTATAGTTCCAGATTGTCATCCATCTTTTTTTGAGAACTACAGAACATACTGTGTTCTCTGTTCTCCAATAGTACCTCCACAGAGCCACAGAGTTATATTTTGACACATTGCAATAAAAAAAAAAAATCCCGGGTTTAAACCTGGATAAACAGAAATGTTGGAATGGCATTAAAAGTAACTGTCGGGTAAAGTTCAGGGTATAGCTTAAGGTTTCTGATAAAAGTAATTTCAAAACCAGCCAATCACAGCAAGACATTATTGCGATGAGGAATTTAATCTCTTATGCTTAAATCCAGAGGGATAATATACTAACACCCACACACTGTGATTTCATGTGGAGAGAATGAAATGTTGATGGAGAAGTAATTTGGGTTTCATGCTTATTAATAATACATAATGCTATATTTGGATTTAATAAAAACATGATATACATCACATTGTCTGTGGGTGATTAATAAAGTTTATCGATGATGTTGCTTTCAATTAATGCATTTATGAATCAATAACTTTTATTATAGTCTGTTTATAATAATTTTATAAAAGTTATAAGACACTACAAGTTATGTATTAATATGTGAATAAATCATGAGTAAGATGTGTAACGACACGCCCCATTATTGTCATGCATAACAACACCTCTTTCCTGTGATTTATTGACAACAATACACATGATAATACAATAATAAAGAAGTTAAACTTCTATAGTTTCCTAGGTGGAAAGTGCATGATTTTTTTGACTGTGCTTGTGTGTGTTTCACAGTGTGTTTCTCATCCTGAAATAGGTCAGCCAAGGAAATTGGGAACGGTGAGATAATTGGCAGTGCTAGCTGCTGAATGAGCTCTGCACGGCTGAGCATCAGAATTATGGCCGGATTGATCCAAACATTTTCATTTTAGTCACCTATTCAAGTCTCAAATAATCAGTGCATTACTCCATCCAGCAGCGACTTTGAATCAAGGCAAATCTGCACAGCAAATCCATTTTCACATTATCAAATGGACAATGACTGCACAATCTATCATTTTATATAGGTATAAAAGAAGTGGTCATGCAATGAAAGAGGCCTTGGCTAGTCCAGGACCCCCTTGGTTATAAGGGGTTTTTATATAACAGGATCTGCAAGCTCTGTGTGGAGAATATATATATATATATATATATATATATATATATATATATATATATATATATATATATATATATATATATATATATATATATATATATATATATATATATATATATATATACACACACACACATACATATATATGTATACATTAAATAGAATTAAAGGGACTATAAACTTGATCTAAAGGTGAGATTAAATTAACATTTTATACAAGTAATTCATTGACAGTTATTTTGAAGGTTTTTGATTGTTGTCCTGTGTCGCTTTACAAATACTTGTTCTTAACTTAAGGACACAACCTTGAGAATTGAATAATCCTCTTCAAGCTAGAAGTTATACAGCAAACTTGTTTCAAATTTGTGTGAATATGTCTGTATAAATTGGGACGTCACTCCGTGTCCAAGGGATTGTGTGTGTGCTCTTTCACACCGTCGCACACCTCAGTTTAAACCCAAGGAGAGAGCAGAGCAGTGGGTTTCTTAGTCACACCATGCCAACTTACACTCTTCCATATTCAGCTCTGTCAAAAACCATTCTTCTGGCATATTTTGCAATCTAAACTCAACAGTAAGTGCCTGAAATGTCCAATGGTATGGAATTATTAAAATTGAATATGTCAGAGTAAAATGGGAAACCAGAAATGACCAATCTGGATTTGTCCCCGATCAGCGAAGTCATCCAAGAAAAAGAACCAATATACAGTGACACTGGGCTTCCAAATATTGTTTAAAATACAGCCCTGCATACATCCTATTATGACAGGAAGGGAATTGCTGTCTTTTTTTCTGTGTTTGTTTCAATAAGAATAAACTTTTTGACATCGCTTATTTCTGCTGATCCATATTTTTGCATAATTCTTTATAATAACTTCTTTCCGATTGAGATGACATCTTCCGATCTTAATTTTTTACTCTAATAATAACTGTCAGTATTTGTTTTCTAAGTTTAATATTATGATTATGATTATTATTTCCATTACATTATTGCTTTATTTAAAAATCTAAAAATACAGTACTATTCAAAAGTTTGTACTCCACTTATGGTTTTGTACCTCCACTTATTGGCCAATTTTCATTTACTGTAAAGATGGACTTTGTAATTTTAAAACTACACACTGTACTCCATCTGTTTGTGGACTACAGAATGACATAGGGTTGCATACATTTACATTTAATCTAAAAGTTTCCGAATGCCAATTTAAATAATTCTTTCAATAAGGCTCTAATATAAAAACTATTGTATAAAATCATCTTACTCCATCCAACTGCATATGCCTCATGAGCCTGTTTCATATGTATGTAGGCCAATTATGACAGTAGGTTGAAAACTTTTACTCCAAGAGCCAGTATGTTCCATTCTTACCCACAGATATTCCAGCTGTAGTACTGGAGAGCCTGTGATCCCAGGAGAATATCGCCGAGTGTAGTGAAGGTAAGACATATTCACTCTGGAATACACAGTCTAGTGGCAGCCAGTGCAGTTTTCTATTTTTATCATTAGAGATGGATGGGGTGAAAATATTTTAACTTTTCTGCTGGAAGGCACGAAACCTGTGGTACTATCACATCTAACTCTGAGCTGCGCTGGAGTTGAAATGGCAGCAATGTTGTTGGGGCGCTATCATTCACACGTTCATACATTTTTAATCACTCCCTCCTCAAATCCAAACCCCAAGCTGTTCAGACACCGAAATATCCACTAGCTTTTTATTTTATCTTAGGTATTTTTGTATAAACCATTAACATTGCTGTCATGAACCAGAGCTATATTATCCGAATCAAGTTTAAAAGTATGTATATATCAGACGGAAACAAGCAAACGTTAAGTCGACATTCTGCAATAAAAATCTAGTAATAAAATTGACTAGAAAGTCGAAAACAACAGAAGAGTCAAATATGTACATTAAATATAACCGTTAAATGCACAAAACGACAATAAGAAGCAAAGAAAAACATTTAGAACACACAAAAATAGAAGGACACAATAAAATGAAGCGATTAATAGCCAATACCTACTTCTGAGATGGGGAAAAGGGTGAGCTGGAGGCAACGGACAGAAGCAAGACCTGAAAGAGACCCTAACTGAACTAAATCAAAATTCCAAAGAAAAAAATGAACCACCAATAGCAACAAAGAAAACTAAACATGATCATGAGACACAAATGAAATATTGTAAAGTTTATATAGCATCATAAACCTTTTACGAAGTATCGTACTCATGCATAATGAAGGCTACTGCAGAATGACTTTGGAAGTTTGACTTTCCATTCATTTACACTTTTAGTGCCCACTTAAACTCAAAGACGAATAAAATCTAATGAAAACGATTCTGGCACAATTTGCTTTTGTGCTTTGGTCCCATTTAAGTCACCAGTCGATACTAAACATTTGTTTTTACAGATAAGGTTTAATTTTGCCACCTCTACGGGTCTCCTTTTGAAATTCATTGTTATTTATCACGCTTGGTGACTTATGTTTTCAAAGACAGCAGTGGTTAAAAACATAATATAAAAAATCTACCATGCTTCAGAAGGCTTAAACCATACACCATCAGTTCTGTACCATCAGTGATTGGCAAAACCCCAACCTCTTTTGTATTGTTCTAAATCTTTAAGGTTATAAAACTCTACATTTATCTATGTTAGTATAATGAGATTCTTTTATCTGTCTACTTTAATCTATTACTTGTACAGTAGCAAAAGCCCCGAAGACACTGATAGTAATCATGTGGGAAATAGCAGAAGATTGTGATTCAAATTTAAAAGGATGTTACCTTTTGAACTCATTACATTACTAATATGATGACACAGCAGGAAATGTTGGTCCAGCACAGCTCATGGGAACCAAGTTAAACCCTCGCCTCTGTTTATCATCCACAGGGAGTTTGATTGTTTCTCTTATGTCAATTTTGTACATTCTTATTTTTATTTTGCAGAAGCTTTAATCCAAATGCATTTCCAAGTAAAATAACAGCACAGGAGTAAGTGCTGAAACAAGAGAACTGTATCAGCTAATACTGACCATGTTCTAGTTGTACGATTGTTTAATGAATCTGTAATTCATAACGCATTATTGGCGCGTTTGTTAAGTATTAATAATCCTTAATGACGTCATAAGTCTCTGTTAATTTGCATACATGTTTATAATCAGTCATAAAGTACATACCTATGACAATGACAAGGTTTTATGACAAATTGTTATAATGCAGGGCGGCACGGTGGCTTAGTGGTTAGAACGTTCTCCTCTCAGCACTAGGGATTCCCGGTTCGAATCCCCATCTGGGTGGAGTTTCCATGTTCTCCCCGTGTCCGCGTGGGTTTCCTCCGGGTTCTCCGGTTTCCTTCCACAGTCCAAAAACATGGATCAAAGTCAATTGAATTCTCCAAATTGCCCCATATAGAGTGTGGCTGTGTGAGTGAGTGTGTGCCCAGTGATGGATTGGCGCCCTGTCCTGGGTGTATCCGCCCAGCGCCTGAAACATTCTCCCCTGGATGGGCATGGGGAACCCCACCGCGACCCTAATAGAGGATAAAGCGGGAGATAATGAATGAATGAATGTTATAATGCATTATAATAATAGACATTCTTAAATAATACATGATGATTTCACTTTACATTATGTTTGTAACAAGCATTTATAAACTTCATTATGAAATATATTAATGTGGTTTGCTTCATAGCGGTAATAAATGACAACACTTTACCTAGTATGCCTGTAAAGAGGGATTATAAGCTTCCATTAACCGTTATGCGCACTTAAATAAATATACTTATCAAAACGGGCATTCGTTTAACACAATCATTGTAAAGAAAGAAAGTGTTATAAACATTTGTTGCTTCCTCAAATTCATCTACAAGGAAATCTTGAATAAAACCTCTCATGCATTTCAGATCAGCAGTACTGCACAGTTCTGGAGTAGTGAGCTTGAAAACAAGCATGGCAGGTCTAAGTGGCTTTAACAGAAGCTAAATCAATTCCCCAATAAACTGTTTCGAGATGAGAATCCCAGACCTGATTGAGCAATTGGAAAAATAAGGACCTGCTCAGGCTGTCATGCGTTGCACTTCTAATTCAGAACATGATTAATGACAGGAAATGATGTAATCAAGGAAGCTGCTGTCACCTTTCATTCCACTGAGCCTGTCACTTCAGACCTCTGAGGTTTGGTGACTTATTAAAGTGTGCACAAACATCTTAGTGAAAGGAGGAGAATCAGAGAGGTTATTTTAAACATGCTGAAAGTATCAAAGGCATGCTCATCTGTAAAGCTTCAGGTGCCCAAGGCAAGACATGACAACACGTACACTGCAAATAACACTGACATTATTGTTTTTAATAAAGGTACAAGTTGAAGGAGACAGCATCTTTGATTCAAACTAAACTTGGAATTAGGGATGATAATGCTTAGACATCTATCTTCATGTATTGTGTTGTCACACTTTTTGCAACCATGCCAATAATGGCAAGCCTCCTGTCATTTAACCCAGCTACTGTCAAAAATATTGACTCCACTCTCTGGCTTTAAAGACCAGTGGGTGTGTGTTCCCGGCTTTGCTTACTGACTTTAAAGAGCTTGCATTTGAGTTCCGGTCTTTACCCCGCTTTGAGTTGGTTTAAAATATCAGTTAGTTTTTGTCTCTGCCTACTGATATCGTAAGAACAGAGTTTTTGGATGTTGTCCACGTAACCACTACGCCACTGTGCTTTCTCTTAGAATCTAAATCACTGCATTAAAAGAAATGTGCTGTCATTCATTATCTCCCGCTTTATCCTCTATTTGGGTCACGGTGGGGTTCCCCATGCCCATCCAGAAGAGAACGTTTCGGGCGCTGGGCAGATAGACCCAGGAAAGGGTGCCAATCCATCGCTGGTGCTAAATCATGTATATGCTAAATCAACAAATATTGTAATGATGTACGTATATAAAGTTGTGAGAAGCAGTGCATTGCTGAATGCTAGCTTGAGCTTAGAATTAATGATAGAGACAGCGTGAAAATTATTGGCTTCCAAAGGAAAAATTATGTTAAACCTAAAGATCTGGTCACACAGCTTTCGTCGCAGTCGAATGTCAAGCAACTGTTTGTGGTGCAAAATGAAACAAATAGAACACGGAATTCATTCAAACCACATTAGCGCTCGGGTGGAACGGCCTGTCACAATCGGAGCTGATGGGCGTCTCATGGCTTTTCCTCTCAGCTTGAAAAGTGCCCATGTTTCTGTCTCTCTTGTGACAAAGAAAATGTCAGAAGAGTCCTCATCTCAGTGGAGGGCTAGTTAGAATTTGGAAAGTAAGGAGCACGGTGAAGGATGAAGACATAAAAAAGATTAAAGCTCTAGCTTTGATAGGCGCATCAAAGGAGGAAAGTCCATGTTTCAACTCTAACATGGTTCCTGTCAGGCCTTGTTGCTTCATTCTCAGCTCACTTGAACCCATTTCCATGCCGTGGATTTACTTATTGCACTGTGTGCAGTTTATTTGCATTATGATTTTATTAATAGTCTTTTTATTTATGAATAGCATGCATTTAAAGAGATGTTATCATCTTTCTCTGCTGAGTGCCCTCACTAAACACAGAACACACATTCAAATACATCTCCATTCATTATGCTCATGATCTGCCTACAGGCATCGTAGAGTCTCATTAATAATCTTTCTGCTAAGATTGAGTCATCATTTCATTTTTCAATGTGCATTCTCACTCAGACTCCCCTGCATCAGCATATAACTGCATATGAGGACTGTGCAAAGCAATTAATCATATATTACGGATATATGATAAAGTCATCATACCATAAATTTATTAAATTAATGCAATTATTGGAGTTTTAGCAAAGGAGCAATTTAAATGTACATTACCATGAGAGCATCCTCTCCGTGTCTTAAGCGATGCCTCTGGCGTCTCAAGGGCTCTACAGAACTTTTTAATTTTGTAGAGCTCATTGACATTGCTGAACTTATGATGGAATAATCAAGCCACCAACATCCTGCTATGAGCGGTGTCCTATGAGCGGAGATTAAGAATTTCAAGATGACTTGTGCAAACCATGTAACAACACATTAGCCACTTTCTGATTTTGCATCATGTAATAATTATGGAGATAATTATGGAGACACCCCGCCAAACATTAACAGATCTACACCAATAGGCATGGTGCTCTCAAAATAAGCTGTGTTCGAGTTTACTTGTTGTTATGAAAGCACCAACACCCTGACATCCCCTATATATAAGTTAAAGTACACTCATTGTTTTCATACTTTTATTCCTACACTTCTTGGTTTCCAAATTGTCCTCCATTACAACACTATACACAAGGCATTTGAGTGGTGCATAGTTCTCAGCACTGCAGTGACTCTAAGATGGTGGTGATATGTGTATTGATGGGATCGGTGTGATTGTGTCAGACACATGTTACTACATAGAGTATATTTTATACACTGTGTTCACTTACTGTGCCCTCTATTAAACACATCTGCCTAACTTTTCCACCATATAGATGTAAAATTATTAATTATTATTTTGTTTATTTTTAATAATAATTATTATTAATAACTATTATTAATTCAAGTCAAACATTTATCTGTTATTTGTATTAGTAATTCTCTAATCCATTAACATCAGCACAAACAGGATGCAGAATAACAGCAACACTGCTGTTTCTGATCTTCCATACTAGCTCTATACAGACTGACACCCCACCACCATCAGTGTTGCTGCAATGATTAGAATGTTCCACCACCCAAATATTGCCTAATGTGTGGTGTTTCAATAGGGCAACCTAGTGATGCGAAATAAAGAGCGTAGAGAAACAAATATAATACAGTCTATAATTGTAGAACTATCATTTTTATCTGTATGGTAAGTGGATCTGATAAAATGAAGAAGGGTAAACACTAGGAGGATTATCTAATAAAGTGGCCAGCAGTTGTTTGTGTATGAGATGATCTTCCAGTCCACTTCATCTCTGCATACACGCTGATTAACTCAAAGCTTTAGCCAAACTTTATGAAGTGTGACTGGTTCAATAAAGCTGATGGGCCCTCTATTGCTCTCTGTGTGTACTTTTCATAAAGCGTTCCAGAAAGTTCCGGTGGTGCAGGCTGCCTGGATACGTTTCAGGTCAGGTGAGGTTAGAAGAATTAATCACAGCAAAAGCAGAGCCGAACCTCCTGAGTGCTTTTTAATATGTCAGATGCCATCCCTGCTAAAAGTGTCTGCTGGATTTAGAGGCAGTAAACATGATTTGTTTGGCCAGGCGTCGGAATAGTGTGCAGTCGCACAATTTTAGTTGGGGAAATGTACAAGGTTTTGCGCTCACACGGTTAAATATGAACCCACAGGTTGAACACAGTATTTTCCCATGTATTTCTTGTGGAAATCATAAAGTAGTTATTAAAAGAGCTACTAAATCAACCATATTGTAAATATCCATCCATCCATTATCTTCCGCTTTATCCTATATTATTGTCGCGGGGGGGGGGGGGTTTCCATGCCCATCCAGGGGAGAATGTTTCGGGCGCTGGGCAGATACACACAGGACAGGGCGCCAATCCATCGCTGGGCACAGACTCACTCACACGCACACAAACACACTCTACATGGGGCAATTTGGAGAAATCAATTGACTTGATCCATGTTTTTGGACTGTGGGAGGAAACCGGAGAACCCGGAGGAAACCCACGCGGACACGGGGAGAACATGGAGACTCCACCCACATGGGGACTCGAACCGGGAATCCCTAGTGCTGAGAGGCGAACGTGCTAACCACTAAGCGGTGGCTTACTGGTAAGCACGTATGCCTCTAAGCGCTGGGGAGCCAGGTTTGAATCTTGATCTGGGTGGATTTTTCATGTTCTCCATGTGTCGGTGTGGGTTTCCTCCCACTGTCCAAAAACATGGATTCAAGTTCCAGCACCAATGGCTGCTATAAAATTGCCCCTATCTATACTTTCCTAATGAAGGGTTCAGCTGAAGATAATGAGATGAGACATTATATTAGTTATCATTAGACATATTACTAAAATCTAGAAATCTATTATAATAAAATGTAATTTATACACTGTATGTAGTTGAAGGTGCAATGACATAGTGGTTAGCATGTCTGCCTTACAGCACTGGCACTCTAGGTACGACTCAGGTATCAGGTTTCCATTATTCTCCTCTGATGGACTACAGTCTGTAATTGTAGAACTACAAAGTACATCTTCATGGTACTGACTGTTAAATGAATATGATCAAATGATTAATAAGTGGAAACACCAGAGGTGTGTGAACTTTTGACTCATACCGTACACCCTGCTTGCTGGAACCTTACCATGGTGCCAGTTCTTTCTCCATTTTCTGAACTCTGACATGCTGAGACATTCAATATTTTCACATAAACATATGTAGACACATCGGCAGAGAAGAAAACAGTGGTGGGAGGAAACATACATTGATCTGGAATTGCCAAAATCATCTGGATTATTAATACTGCAGCTAGTTGCAGCTAACTGCAGCTGACATGTATTGTTGTGTTGTTCTCTCACTTGTAAGTCACTTTAAGTAAAAAAGCATCTGAAAAGTGACTAAATCTAAAGCCTAATCCCAACATTTAAACAGTATTTAACATTACCCCTAATCTCTCTCTCATTCTCTCTCACACACACAAAACAGCACTGTGTGCCATTTGATTAAGTGCCAAACCTATAATCACTTCCTGATTGCCTCATCTTTCCTCTTCTTGTTTTTTTCTTTTATTAGGTTGTTTTGTCATTTCTGTCGCAGCTCATTTAACGTACCACAGTGTTAACATGCTGACACATAATGGCCACCATTGTTAATAATTACTATTTAATTTATTGTCCTTCATTAGTCTTCAGTGTTGTTTCTAATTTTTCTGCTAATAGAAATGTGTTGCGGTTTGAAAGTGACTTTAAACAGCCATGATGTCTGAGCTGAACGGAGCTCATGCTCCAAAACAGTGCCATGTGAGCCAGCCAGGTTAGTACCATTAGCTAAACTAGCATGCAGAGTCATGCCTCATTAAAAATCAAATCTACAATATACTCCTTTAAAGTACCATGCAGCATGTTTTAAAAAATGTAGAAAGCCTTAATCCATCTTGCCATGTTCGTCTGATCAGCAGCACTGGCCTCCAGCAGCTAGTGAAGTTTACTGCAGTGGTATTAATAGATTCAGGAGGAACGTAGACCTCACTGTCAATCTGTTTCTTCTATTGAATGGTTTTCAGAGTGGAAGGAAGTGATGAGGCATTAAAGGATTCAAAATCAGTGCAAATTTGGCAAACTTTCTGCTTGATGGATAATTAACATTTATAAAAGATGGTCTGACATGCATTCTAAACCATATGCACTCCTATTCCAATTCTCCAATCGGCCTCCATTCCTTACACATGATTTGGTTAATGAAAAACATACAATTATTTTAGGTAGATAACCTTGTGCTACAATCGGCAGCTGTTTTTCTTTGACGCACCGACTGTTCTTCGATACATCTTGTACATGCTTTACAAGATTTGCTTAATAAGTTCACTAATTCTACTACAGATTTTCCAACAGAACACAGCACATGGGATCAGGATGGAACCTAGTAGCTGAAAGTTTATAAATGAAATCCCATTTGTTCTTCATCCGTCTTACTGCAGTTTTAAGAGCAGAAGAGTTTTTCATCTTACCTCCCCTGAAGTTTCACAACTGTGAATCTCCAATGAGCCATTTCCTCAGGTGTGATCATTATTCAGGTGTTGTATCTCACAAGCCAGATATTTCCTTCACAAAATAATGAATGGGTTGTTTGCAAGGTCATAGTGACAAGGACCATTGAATCTCATTTTCTACAAACAGGATTTCAGCTATTTTAAATATATTATAGAAATAATCCCATAAAGTACTCACCCTTGGTTGCTGATCCTATTAGCACTAGGTGTTTGTTCAGGTTTCATCTTTAACACTCCTTCACCACCTTTAACACTCTTTTTTATTTGTGTTATTGACTTATGAACTGTACATGAGTTGTGGGGGGGAACAAATAATCAAATGTTGGCATTTTGGCTTATTATATATTAGTTTATTTAAGATATTCTTGACATACAACTGTCATGATGATCACTGGGAGTGATGAAAATGGGCAATATTAGAATATCATTATATTCTTACAATATTCTATAATTACAATATTATTATTACTGCACAGATCAACTCATGACAGAGCACCAATCTATCACTGGACACACACACACTCACACCGACGCAGGGACAATTTAGCAAGGGGTCATTTATAGCAGTCAATTCACCTTGAATCCATGTTTTTGGACTGTAGAAGAAAACCGGAGGACCCAGAGAAAACCTACATGGACATGGGGAGAACATGAGAAAGAAAATTGTTTTTGATAAATTTGCAGACCACTGTGCTGCCCTTTCCCAAGTAATTTTTTTATTTATTTTTTTGGCCAATAATTTTTGTCAAAAAAATTTTTGACAATAATTACAGGTAAATACAGCCGGACAAAAAAAAAAAAACTTCAGACAACAAAATAGAAAATTTAATATTACTAAAGAGAAACTAAAGCTGACTATTCATATTATTATAAAACCAGTAATTAATGTATTTAAAAAAGCATTGATGTTTAATGGCTGTTTAAACCAGGGTTCAAATATTTAGTTTTTACATAACATCATAAACTTTATAAGCTATAAATATAATAATGCTGAGTACCAAAATCTAACAAAACAATAAAATTTTGTGTTAGGATGAATCATGAATTCAGCATCTTCAAAAAACCACTCAAAACCCAATGTCCAAAAAAAGCACTTTTTATAAAAATGGTCTGCATTAAAACCATATTAGATAATGAACAGAGCTTTGATAATATTACAGTGTAACTGCTTTCTCTTTGATTATTTGTGTTGATCTTTTATTTGTAAGTTACTTTGAATAAAAGCATTTACAAATTATAATGTAAATGTACTCTAGTTCATTGAGTTTAATACCTTTTCCTCTATTCTGTCATTGCATTTTTGGAAAGTTCTGTAGTGATCTCACATTTGCCAGTGAGGGGTAAATTAGCTGTACACCTTGCTCCCTGGTTTCTCCTTGACAGTGCAAGCACCTCTCGTCCATCATTTCTGCATCATTTCTTCCATAAACTGAGGAACAGGTTCCATAACCAGATCTGACCTGACTGTGCAGAGCTAACAGGATCCATTGGGCTTCATGATGGAGCTCATACCAACTCAGTCGGTGTGAGTGTACCAGCTGCCTCACTGCAGCACTGAAAATCAATGCGGATAAACTGAGAGAATGATTTGGACACAGGAGACAAACTGACATTTAATATAAGGACAGCGGCCACTTCTAAGTTGGAGGAAATTTAGCTACTATACTGCATCCAACTTACATGAATAAATGCAATAGTTTGTAGTTCTACAATTCCACACTGTAGTCCATTGGTTTGTGGACTACAGTACATAGTGTACATCCCTTTTCTCTGTTCTCTAATGGTCAGGACCCCGATATTACCAACACAGAGCAGGTATTATATGGTTGGTGCATTATTCCTATCCAAGTAGCACTGCTGCACTAAAAAACCCCTCACTGCATCAGTATCACTGCAGAACCTCTACAATTAACCCATCAGTGCATACACACCAATGAAGAAAAGTGAGCACATGTGCCAGGAGTGGTGGGTGCCCGATGAGCTTTGTCCAAGGGTTCTTCAGATATGATACTTGGTGGGACCAGAATCGGATCGAAGACATTCAGAGAAGGACCAACAAAAAATGTGAAATACAGATGCACTACAGTCTAAAATTGTAAAACTACAAAGTCCATCTATATGGTAAGTAGAAAAAATACGTGATAGAGCTAGAAGGCTGTTTGTGTTCAAACTTTTGACTGGTACTGTATATAAATTGTGAT
The DNA here is from genome assembly GCA_019802435.1 of Corydoras maculifer. Taxonomy (NCBI): domain Eukaryota; kingdom Metazoa; phylum Chordata; class Actinopteri; order Siluriformes; family Callichthyidae; genus Corydoras; species Corydoras maculifer. The sequence continues at coordinate 52,246 of JAFMOD010000415.1, read as the reverse complement.
TTATGCTGATGTAAATATCTGCAAATTTATCAAAAACATTTTACAATATCCTGTTCCTAAACCATTTGGAATTCACTGTGATGTGTATTTGCTTCTCATTCTGCTGAAAAGAAAAAAAAAATATTTTGTGTGTGTCTTTCAAACAGGAAAATCTGCCACATGCGATATAGAATTGATGTTTTATTAAGGCTGTTTACTTCTGCTCGATGCCAGCCTCTTTTCCTATTTCCTATCCATTGATTTTTGTTTTTCTCAACCTTATTTTTTCTTCCCCTTCCTTTGCATCTGCCATCTTTCTCAGCCAGCGACAGATAAAAATGGACCTAACTGTGCTGGAGACAAACTTTCGGAGACATCTTCCCGACACTCATTGGACTGCTGTAAATTAGGTGTAGATGTGAAATATTAAGCATTGCTACTTATGACATGCTGAGCCAATTTCCTGGTCACAGCATTCATCATTTATCAGAGAAGAGTTGGTGGTGGTGGTGGTTCTGAAGGGTTGACAAAACAAAATGTGAGTGAATCGTGTGCGATGTTGAATGCTCTACATGACAAGAGAAATCGTGCAAACAACCAGTCTAATCCAGAATGTGGTAAAAAAAAAACAAAAAAAAAAAAACTGAGAACTACCATCTGTAAATTTAAAGCTAAAAAGTCCATCTATATGGTAAGTGGAGGAAATGGACAATGAAAAAGGTGGTATGTCTAAACTTTTGACACTGCTTGTGAGAATTGTTGATAGTTTTAAGGAACTGTTCTTCTGTGGAGCAAATAGTCATTCATAACCATAACAGTCAATATGTGCTGACTAAGTTTTTTCTCTATGTAAAAAAAAAAACATAGGCTTTTAACATGTGTTGTAAAGGATAATGATTGCACTTATAATGCATTATGAATACCAAATTCATAAAAAGTGTTATCATATACATTTATGACAGCAACATTTACTTTTTTAATATACTTGATTTACTATAAAGTAAATTATGACCTTATTAAATAGTGAATTGTGTAAATTTTAAAGCACTTCTGAATTTGTTTAATTTGTCTGTAAATCCAGGCACGTCTACAGACCAGGCAAAAAGAAAATATAAATCCTCAAATACATCATCTTTCATGAAGCCCAGTGAGAAAACATCTAAAAAAGAGCAGATGCAGAGTTCCTGCCCAGGGAACATAGAAAAAGGACATACACAAATAAAAAATCAAAAGCAGAGCTTGAGGGAAATTTGGGGAAATGACTCAGAGGAAACAAACCTTTTAGGTCAGAGTAAACAGAGCAGAGATATCAAGTGAATACCCCCCACCCAACACGACCCTGGGATGATTTTACTTTGCATGCCAAAAGAAAAAAAATTCCACACAATCCAGTGCGAGTTGACTCATGGAGCTCAGTGTGACAGATGCTTATTCATTCTCTCACACCATGCATGGAGATGATAAAAACGAGGAAGAGGAATTATACATTTGCGATCTGTGTAATTTAATAATTTTCAACTTGCTAAAGTTCAGCATAAATCATATCAAAACCAATTGTTCTTTTATGGTTCTACAGTTATAGACAGTTCATTTGTTTCTCTGCACTTGGCAATCTTTGTTACTTTGTTTTTTAATAATCAGGTTTAGGAATCAAACATAATAATAATAAAAAACAAGGCCACAATGCTCAGTAATGTTCTTACACACATGTTCTTGTATTACTTACATGGCTGTTTTACAGGATAGATCCACATCATCAATTAATTCAAAAATGTAATACAGTTCAGGAACCTTGGTCAGACATTGAGTTGGCAGTTGAACGAAGGTGGCTGTGGTTATAAGCTATCAACAGTCCTTTTTATTATTATAAATTCACTTTAGTTTTATGTGAACAGCTGGCAAAAAATTATTTCCTTCAGGGAAAATTGCTCTCTTAATACTCTCTTAGCATGAACCAATGACCTCTTTAAACCTATTTTTATTTATTTATTTATTTTTTTTTACATTTTTAAATTTATTTTGTAAAAGTCGATTTAAAAGCTCTGCATTCATGTCACTTCACTATGCAGTCATGGTTTATCCTCTTGCATCTTCAAGGGTTATTGGCACTTTGTGGTGCAATCACCTGGACCCTGGCTGGGACAATATGCTCTTTCAGTGCCTGTGATTTTACAAATCAATAGCAAGTCCTTGAGTTTTAATTCGCATTGGATTTGTGACCGATATACACATGTATAAACAACACAAGAAGGTTATGCAGTTCAGCCTTGTATACATGTGGAGAGTAAAACGGTAAGTAAAATATAGGAAAGTATACAGTATATAATAATAATAATCATTATTATTTGTTAAACATTGTTCTATTAATAAATAAAAAATAATAAAAAAAAACAGTCAGCAACTACTTAACCTATGAACTGGGTATTTATATAAGGTGTACGTTTTATTTTGAAGGGTCAGTATGGTGCGGAGGAGTGATTAGTTGTTGGGATATGGAGTTAGGAGGTCAAAAAAAGTAATGGATGCACCTGCAGCTTGTCGGTGTTGTTCTTTTACTAGTAATGAGCAGTGGAGATAAAAGGAACAGGAGCTGCTTAGTTGGAGAGTGAGAGACACTGAAAGACATGTCTTTAGTAATTAATAATTCTTAATTACAATTATAGTTAATTTCTTAATAAATATGACCTTAGAATCATGCTCATAGACCATATCTGGTATTACCCATACTAAGAGCTTCCTTGCCACTGGTACATTAGGTTTAGTCTTTGTTCTAGTGGTGAAAGCACAAAGTAAAGTATTACTAGTTACATTAACATATGGCTTTGATGGTGCTTTACAATCAACAACCTGAACACACGCACTCACACACACTAAGAAATACTTTCAGTTGTTTTTCTTTTAGAGGTTGCTGAGATCTTGACATATTCAAGAGCCAAATGCACTCATGCACGAGCACTCACATCCACACCCATATGCAATTTAACATGTCAAATTCACATGTCTTTGGACTGATCTTCCAAGAAAAACAACGCAAATCCCATACAAAAATGACCTTGCAATTTGCACCTGCACATAAAAACAAGGACATTCTTGCTGTGAGGGGAGAGTTCTAACCATTATGTCACTGCAGCCTGAAAAACATTGACCTGATGTATCATACGCTGGTAGGAACCAACCAACAAGGTAAGTCATTATTTGTACAATTGGACAGAAAGCAGTGTTCATCTTTTACCTGCACTGTTTTGATGGAAGGTCTGAGTCTGAGGCCAGTCACATCTTATTTCTTTTCTTTCTCCTATCACATCTCTGTCCATGTGTTTGAGATGCTCGTATAATTGGGATATTTACTTCAGCTTGTCGTTCTCCATCAAATTGACTATTAGTCATACATGTATATAACTGCCTGTGTAACAAAGATAACGTCATGTTTGATCTGGGTACACAGGGATCCAAGTTAAGTGACACCAGGGTGCTGCAATCCCAATCCCCCGTGGCCAACCCCTGCAGCATGCATCATTTGAAAGTAAGATACACACTGAATCATTTAATTCTTATATATTTATATATGACATATTAGATATTTTAGCTGTGACAGCCCATTCTTTTTAAAAAAAGATTAGTTTTTATTTTCCTGGATAAAAGCAGTCCTCTATTCTCCGAAGACCTATTTAAATAAGGTTTGCTGTTGGGTGATATTTATTTAGAAATTCCCTTTGGAGTTCTGCCCTACATGTGTAATATAAATCCCCCTAAGCAAAGAGGATGATACACACTTATCCAGAGCCATGTAATGTTATTAATGCTCTCTGAATTTTGCACTTGCTCAGTTGGCCATCCTGTCTGTCCATGTTCACCTTTTCTATGTAGTCAGTATTGATGCTGTGGACACAACTTGCTCTGTGTCCTATCATCGAAAGGTGAAAGGAGGTGGAATAGAGAGTGAAGAGCAGCTCATTTCAAAAGCTTTTGAAGGCTGATAAGCAATCTGACCTGCCGATGGAGCTGCAACGCCACTCACTCCACTGCAGTGCAGCAACAAAGCCACTGTCAGACAAAATGTTACATGCTGACATTTCATCAGAATTTCCTTCCAGTTTTGCAGCAGCAGCAGCAGCACTCTCTCGGAATCAGAGGGGAAAAAAAGGATCTGCAGATAAAGATTTAATGAATAATAGGCAGGCAGAACCATAAAAAGTTAGAGCCCATTTGAAAAATTGATCGATTTTTTTAGCCATAAAAATCTGTTTTAACTTAATTAGTGCATCATCCACCTAAAAATGAAAGTGTTGCTCAAAATCAGAAGACTATCCAGCCAGCAGCTTTTTTCTTATATCCATTCATCCTTGTTATTTTTACTGGTTTCCATTATTGATACATTTTTTAACCACTCACTTATTTATGTATTCATCTGTTCACATGTACAGGGAAAAGCAGTAGGAGTTCACTTATAAAAAATTTTTTAATTATCTAAATCAAGAGTGGTGGCACGGTGGCTTAGTGGTTAGCACGTTCGCCTCTCAGCACTAGGGATTCCTGGTTCGAATCCCCATCTGGGTGGAGTTTCCATGTTCTCCCCGTGTCCGCGTGGGTTTCCTCCGGGTTCTCCGGTTTCCTCTCAGTCCAAAAACATGGATCAAGTCAATTGAGTTCTCCAAATTGCCCCATATAGAGTGTGTATGCGTGCGTGTCTGTGTGGGTGAGTGTGTGCCCAGCAATAGATTGGCACCCTGTCCTGGGTGTATCTGCCCAGCGCTCGAAACGTTCTCCCCTGGATGGGCATGGGGAACCCCACCACAACCCTAATAGAGGATAACGCGGGAGATAATGGATGAATGAATAAATGAATAAATCAAGAGTAGTAATATTAGCACAGATTGTTAATGTAAAAATGCAAAGTCCATCTATATGTCCTTACACAAGACCCACTTTAAACTCTTGCTTCTGTTTAATGGCTTTATCTGGTATTTAATGCTCTATCTGCACTTTTGGTTAGATGCTAATCTTGTTTTTTGGCTCTGTTTTCCACACTATGACAATATAGTTGATTCTTATCCAAATACCATAATCTGTTTTACTGTTAGTAATTTATTTTGACTGCATTGCATAACTAGAACATTTAGTTACATTTCAAAATGTATTTTGGGGTCTAATGTATTCCAACATATTTCTGGCACATTTATGTATGTAGCTGTATGCTTTCATACAAATGATTTAGAACAAAAAAGCCGTCTGCTTCAGAGAAGACTGCCATAGTTATGCCTATATAAAAAAATACACCTACAAAAGCCTAAGGGAAAAGTGTTACACCAGTGAAGAGAATCTGAATAAAAATTAGACCCGAATGCAAAGAATAAGTATGCAGGTGAAAAAGGGAATGTTAAAATAAGTATTCTTAGCATCTTAAAAAAATAATTATTAGAGCTAACAAAAAGAATGATGGTACATTTAGTGCCTGATAATTAATACAAAAACATGAATGCTGTATAACTATTATAATAATCAATAACTAGTAAAATATACCATATACAGCCTGGTATTACTATAAGTAGTAGTGATAAAGAATTTTAGTTTTATCAAGAGCTATTTAGTTTTATCATTTGTTTTTGCTTTAAGTATGAATCATAATGGTAATAGTACATTTTGGTAGTATAAGCAGTGATATAAAAAAAAAATAAAAAAAGATTTTCATTCTGTTTTTCGTTGGATGATTTGCAGGTCTTATAGCAGTATTTGCTTGGATATATATATATATATATACATACTAGATCTCATTGCACCATTTTTGATACTAACTGCATAACTAGTAGATTTTGGCATTTAAAATTACAACGCACAATAATTAACCAGCATTAAGTGCTCAGCCTCCAGCTCATATATACACATATGAACACGTGACCCATATATGCAACATGTAAATGTGCTATTGAAACAACGTATGAAAATAAGCTTTGCAAACAAACCCCCTCTCGATATTCTCTGGCTCATGTATAATCATCCACAATCTGTCAGAAGTGCCTTGTTAGCAGTTCCATCTTATGTTGGCAGTATGATCTGTGCACTAGTTATTTGGCTTTGTGATAAATAGACCTGTAGCCCTAAATACTAAGTAGTAATGGTGCTGCCAGGTCAAAATACATATTTCCATTTTACAGACTTATTCAATTCAATTCAATGATTGGAGGGATTTGCTAATATAAACTTATTGTGTATAACGATGTATATTATATTTATATATTAATTATTCTCCGGTATGTTTAATATATTTGACTTTTAGAAAGACAGATAAGCTGCATTACATTGAAAACCAGCTCTAATGTAATTTATTTACTTTCTCCCCAAATCTTAAGGGACATAAATGCATGAAAGGGAACACCATTAGCATCTAGAAAATTAATTTATACACTGGTTACCTAGCTCAGTCATATTTAAACAATATTGTAACAGCTTAGATGAGGGTTCACGACCTAAGCAGCTTATAAATAAGTGCTTTGGTGGATACAGGAGTGCTTAAATTGGATGCAGCTATAGTATTTTGCTCTTTGCCATTTTTTATTTCAGTAATACATATGACTTATTCCTGCTACAGCTGTGTTCAGTAATGTTCTATATAAAAAAAATCAGTGGTGTTTTTCTAAAGATGTGTGTATATATTCAAATATGTTTGTTATGGAAAACCATTTAATTGAGCCACAAGCTCCCCTCAAGTTATTTAGAATGTGAGAACATGCATATGAAGTACTTCATATTAATACATTATTCTAAACATGAAAAAAACAGCTACAAAAAATATAAGAAGCCATTTCCCTCATCCCTGATTCCAGTGTACACCATGCACCATAATTTGTTGGTTGAGCAGATACTGCTTTCTAAATGGTGTCTCTGTACACCTTTCTACAGTATATTAACACAGTGCACCTCCCATGTGCATTCCTCTTCCAATGGCAGATGCATGCAGGTGGACAGCCAGATAGAAATAATGCATATATGTATGTGTTTGTGTGTGTGTGTGTGTTGGGGTAAAGCTGAGAACTGAGTTCACCTGATTGAACAAATAGCTCACTTAATATTCTTACAAACATTTCAATCCAATCACGCAGGAGGGATTTGTATCACGGTTGTAAAGGAAAAGCTTATGGCTGCATGGATTTGAATATATAAAGTGCATCATAATACCATAATTTTTATACAAGCCATTTGGAGCTGACCTGTTTCCCCTGAAACACAGCTGCTTTAAGTGCATTAAATACACGTTCATAAATTGTCCCCTGGGTGGGCTTAAGACTTTGCCTTTCTGCTCAGTGGCTGGAAGAGCTTTCTTGGTCAGCTGCTAATATATTTGTATCTTCCATGGCTTTCGGGAGGCTTACAGGGTGAGGATGTATACACTTAAGCTCCTGGATCTGGTATTATAACTATAGTGAGCTAAGCCTTATCCTGGGAATATAGCTAGTGGCTCAGCTTGAATTTTGAGACCCTTCAGTCTTGGAAGGCTAGGCTGCTAGTGTAACTCATTCTCAGCAAATGCTGCAGTGATCATAAGATAACCTAGTTCATATCCTCAGCGCCGTCATTTATTCGGTTTTGCTTTATTGTATTAGCAAGTTATAACATGTGTTGTACAATGTATAATCACTATAGCTGCCAATATGGGCCCTTTGGAAGGCCCCCAACCCTCATTGTTCCAAAGGTGCTGTATCGGGTGCCAGCCCTCTACTCTGACCCAATCAAGTTGTAAGATACTTGTAAGTCACTTTGGATTAAGTGTCTGCTAAATGACATGGTGTAATATAACCTCACAGTGAGAAGGTCATGTGGCAAGCACAGAGAACCCCCCTTGCCCCTAGTATGTGATTAAGATGAAGATAATGAAATGAGATTAGTGTAATAATCTAACAGAGCATTTAGTACATATGTAGCATGCTATACATAAAATACCATAGCGTTCAACAATCATGGAAAAGTTTGCTTACAGAATATTAAATATATATATATATATATATATATATATATATATATATATATATATATATATATATATGAGTTATGATTAATGAATTTTATTTCCAATTTCGTGTCACATGATGCAGAAACCTTGAATGGTAACACTAAGTAGAATGTCATCACTGAACTCACCGATGTCCATCAACTTCCAGGCTATTGTTATTGCCAATATACAAAACTACACACTACATTTCTATCATTGTGTTTACTAGAGTGCATGTAAACACTGCGGTGGAAAACATTTCCCGCACTGGGCAGATCGACCAGCATCAATTCTGGGCACACATTCACTCACACACGCTATATAAGGGCAAAGTAGATCAGCCAATATACCTTGAATCAATGATTTTGGACTGTGGGAGGAAACAGGAGGATCTGGAATAAACGCACACTGACATGGGGAGAACATGAAAACTCCACCCAGATCAGGATACGAACCTCAGCACAGCCCCCAGTGCTGAGAGGAGGACGTGCTAACCACTAAGCCACCGTGCTGCCCCAGAAATATGAGAAATTATGAGGGAAAAAAAAAAACTAATTAGCTCTCAGCCCCTCACTGAGTGACCTTTTCATAGTGAAGTCTGTTATATGTTTTCTATTAGTTCGGAGATTAGCCCATTAGTTCATGCTCTCGTTGGTCTGATCAATATTCCTAACCCTGAATGACAGAGTGAAATAAGAGCCTTTGGCTCAACAAAGTTAATATTACTCACTCATGTGATGCGTAAACAAGATGGGTTCCTGTAGGTGGAATATTCACAGTTATTGTTTGTAATTAGTAGCTAACAATTAAAAATATATATTAATAAATATTGCATCTAGACTAATAATCACAGAGTTGATTGCTGGTAATTAGTGTCATTACATGCTGTGCTGGTCACCACTATTTTCATTTTCTTAAATTAACAGCATATATTCTATGTGTGATTATACAGTAATGATGTATGGGCATTAAACCCGAATCCATTAAGGCATATGTGGGGGCATTATGCATTCAGTCAATATTTGTGTAGTGAAGCAAGTAACCCACTGTCATAAATGCAGGATGCATTAGGAGGTCATTATGTGCTGGTGAGCCTTTGAGTCTTACATTTTATCGATTCACTTTTCAACTTTTTTGTGTGTTCAGGCAACGCTGATTTACTGATTAAGGTACTAAACCACACACTGGAAGGTTTATGGTCTAATCCCCAACACCGCTCATCTGCTAGTGATGGATTATTGACCAGTCCCTTTACCTTTGAATTGTATGATGTAAGATTGTATGTTTTCACTATATTTGCATAGGTTTTAGTTGTACTTTGGTGTCATTCCACAGTGCAATTATTCTATATGTATTATCTCATCTTATTATCATTTAAATAATCCTCTACTGGGGTCGAGGCCATTGGTCGAGAGGAGAAAGTTTTGAGCAGTGGGCAGATATACATAGATATATATTCCCAGTGCCAAGAGGCAAACATGCTACCCACTACACCAACATGCCGCTCTGCAGAAGGACATGCAAAGCTCAATTTGAGTCATTTACCAACTTAATGTTCCTAACACTTAAAGTCAAACAAGACAAAGAAAAATGAATAAACATTGCATTCAACATTTTCATTTAAAAACCTGCAGCACTGACCAGGATTTTCATCATGTGTTTTTTCTTCTTGGAAGCACGCAGTGCCAAAATGGCTACATCTGTCATATGTCAGTCCTGTAAATGGCATAGCTCTGCACGCTGTCCCGCAGATGATGAAGAATACTTTATAAAGAGCATGCACTAATGAAAACAGGCACTAATGAGATAACGCGGTGTGGCTGTGTTTCCCCAGGTGCCTCCATCTGCCTTTAAATCATTTCACATGCTCATTTAACACTCAGCACACATCAGGTTTATGACTATGAATATGATTATAGTTATGGTTATGTTTATGGTTATGACTGGCTTTATTGTTAGACTTTATTGAATCCCAGTGGAAACTGAGCTTGTCATTTTGATAATGAAATATAAACAACAGGTTAAAACAAACAACATATATTTACTGTTATTGAAGCTTATATATATAAATATATATATATAGTGTATATGCATACTGTATCAGGTACACCTCATTTACACCCTTTCCTCTCTTAGTGTATATAAAATTAGCTCTACTTACCATACACATGCACTTCTTAGTTCTACAATTACATATTGCATATTTTTTAGTCCCACATCTCATTTGCTACCCCCCCCCCAAAACTTCTACATATCAACTTAATATGGATGATTCTAAGCAGAGTGGTGGCAGTGCTAAAGTGATGTATATATAGACACCTGTTAAGCCCTGAGGGTAAAATGAGGTGTTGCTTTCCTCTACAGACATACCGCAAATCAAAAAAAATGTCAATTATTACATCAATATTTTTTATTTATTTATTTTTTGTAACTATAGATCTGTTACACACCTTTCTCATGATTTACTCACAATGATGCATAACCTCGAGTGCATTTTTATTTTATTTGTGCATATAGTGCTGATAGTGGATCTGATGCAGCACAAGATTGTCATGTTCTCCATTTAAGAGCATCATACTATTATTCTTTTCATCTGTTAAGTGTCATGTGTAGATATATGTGTTCTGGTCACTAGTGGTTTTACTTCTGCATCCTAAACAAATTATCACTAAAGGAAAGTAGAAATGTTAACTGCTTGTGTAAGGAGGGGATAATTGCGGGATACATGCAGTTGATAAGGTAAAAATAGCTCAGGGAGTATCACTTAAAAGACCCTCCCACAGGGAAATTGCTACTGTGCATTCATTTATTTATTTTCAGCTACAGGAATAAATGGTCCATTATTATCTAGAGCCAAAAACTGACATACAGAACATGATCATTTGATCATTTTAACTGTATTTGCTTGTTGAAGATCTCTTGCAAAATAATACCAATTAGTAATAGGGTCAATTGAACAGGAACAGAATGAAACTGAACATTTTGTATGTTAAAAAAGTAACAGGATCAGAGCCATCACTATGTAGCAGAACAGCACACACTCCCTGAGGATACAACAAATCAGCCATAATGATCAGAGTAATGAGTGCTGCAGACTGAGGTGGGATATGTTGGAATTGATGTTTGCATAGCATTTAGGAAAGTTGAAACAAAGGTCTACCTCCGGGTCACATCATTGCTGATTTACTTTTTACCTATTTTTTATTTTTGAGAATTGAAGTCTATTTTCATGCCTTTCACTTTTTAAATAGAAATGGGGTTTGTGAATATAGACGACCCAGTGGTGGTCTCAAAATGATTCATTCCTGCATACTGGCATTTTAGCAATGTAATATACAGGTGCAACACTGACTGAAAAACGTCTGTCTGTTGACAGCCTTCAACAGACAGACATTCTGTGCTATCTTGGCATTAAATTTACAACATAGACGTGTGTCTACGGCACCAAAAATTACAAATACATCTCACTATATTCTTCTTATTCCTATACTGGGGACTAAAGTTGCGGGTTGGTTCCCTATGCCTATCCAGGGCAGAACGTTTTAGGCTCTGGGCAGATACATCCAGAACAGGGAGCTAAACAAACTATAAAGGCAAACTTGGATAGGTGCAATTTTGAGCAGCCAATTTACTTTGAATTCATGTTTTTGGACGGTGGGAAGAAACCATAGATCCCGGAGAAAACCCATAAGAACATGAGGCGAGAAGAGAGCACGAAAACTCCACCCTGTTTGGGATTCAAACCTGAATCCCCAGCGCTGAGAATCAAATCTTATAATAACTAAGCCACTGGGCTTACAACTTTCCATCTGTTGATTTAAAGTTTTTGATAAGCAAGGCTCTTAAATGAGTGGAAAATGATGATTCCAATCTGCCCCCAGTCCAACACATACCATCTAAAACAACTCCTTAGTAATGACTTACCAGACTAAAGTTTTTTAATGGCATGTCTAAAATCAAGCCAGGCATGTTAAAATACAAACACACACAAAATCTTGAAACATCTTTTCTTCTTAAAAAATAATGCTATGGATAAACAATAACATACATCTGCAGGCTTGTAAAAGGCTTGTAAAAGAGTTTAACTGTGTAAATCAACAGGTACAAGTATGGGTGAAGGGCAATATTTTACAGCAATTAAAGCAAATACAAACTGAACCGCTGTGTAATGCTTGAATAAAACAAAACCATAAAATATCATGCACACAGCATCAGCACATAATCACAGCAAAAATGCCCCTACAGTGAGAGGCATATTACCATTTTCAAGTACTTAAATAAAAATGTTTTTTCTTTCTTATAGAGTACCAGTCTAAAGTTTGGACATGCCCCCTTCATGTTCCATTGTCCATGTTTCTTACTTACCATATAGATAGACTGTAATCTATCTATGTTCTCTGTTTTTGTTAGTCCCCTGTTGGTTCTCTGTTTTCTATTGATCAGGGCCATCACAGAATCATTTGGGTGGTGGATTGTTTATTGTCAGTTCTGCAGTGACACTGATGCAGTGAGGGGGTTTTAGTGCAGCAATGCTGCTGAAGTTTCATTTAAACACCTCAGTGACACTGCTGGGATAGGACTAATGACAAATAATAACACTGCTCTGTGGTCTACTATTGGGGTCATGATTGTTAGAGAACAGAGTAAAGGGGACATACACAGGATTATAGTCTGGAATCTTTATAGTAGGTGGAACTGATAACATGGCCAAACTTTTTTTTGTACGGATTTTTAAACAGATGTATCATGTGGCTGCTTCAATCGAATTTGTTTGAAATTTCAGTCACATGTTTTATGTTTCAGTTTTACTCATGAGCATGTCCTCATATTGTTATCAGTCTTCAGGATGTTAGCACAATAAAAAAAGGTATTTTTATAGAAACAAAACATAAAAATGTTAAAAAACTTTCCTGCATCAGTAAGAAAAACTGCAAATTGTTTTTTTTTTTTTTTTTTTTTTCTGTTTCAATGAAAAAACAGCTCTGTGTGCCTTCTTAAAGCATTTTCTGTTATCAATTACTGCAGACAAAATGTATTATGGGAATTAAGGGCAAAATAACAATAATCAATAATTTAATTAAAAACTTGCAGCAGTCTCATTTTATCTTCATGTGGATTACTGTGATAATTTTGCACACTGGGTAAAACTATAGGGAAACCGCATAACGTAGAGGATTAAAACTTGTCTGAGTTAAGGCTTTTCTGTGCTTTCTTCCACTCTTTTTGCTCGAAATGTATTTTCAGCAAGTTAATAGATTTAATTATTGCTATTTTAGAAACTAATTATTTAGTATTTTAATACCTATTAGAAAAAAAATTGCCTGTGAGCAGCAGACTTTAACTTAAACTTATGATAAATCCATTAACATATCTTTACTTATTAAAATCAAGTTTCTTCTTGTTTTGACAATAATGGTAAAAATGACTTGATGGACCCAGAAATTACTCACTGTAGTTCCATCAAATGACACTGTATAATTTTATATATAGAATAGGAGTGGGAGCTCAGTGGTTATAATATTCATTTGATATTAATCTGAAGGTTGTGGGTTCAAATCCCAGGTCCACCAAAGTTACCAACATGGGTCCTTGAGAGAGACCCTTAAACCTAATTGCTATAAATATACATCTATATGTACACTATGAGATAATCTAGAAAAATTAGGTTAATTAACGTCTGTTAAGGTCACCACAGACTGTAGAATCACAATAACATCACATGCTGCTAATAAGAATGGCTATACATAATACTTTCAAATATTGATAATAATAATAAAAAAACATAAAAATAAGAATAATAAGAATAATAAGAATAAAAATAAATATAAATATAATAAGAATAAGAATAAAAATAATAATAATTCATTCATTATATCCCGCTTATCCTCTATTAGGGTCGCGGTGGGGTTCCCTATGCCCATCCAGGGGAGAACGTCTCGGGCGCTGGGCAGATAGACCCAGGACAGGGCGCCAATCCATCGCTGGGCACACACTCACTCACACAGACACACTCTATATGGGACAATTTCAGAATTCAATTAACTTGATCCATGTTTTTGGACTGTGGGAGGAAACCGGAGAACCCGGAGGAAACTCACGCAGACACGGGGAGAACATGGAAACTCCACCCAGATGGGGATTCGGGAATCCCAAGCTCTGAGAGGCGAAAATAATAATAATAATAATAATAATAATAATAATAATACAAAATATTTTTTCATACTGGTTTTCATACAGTACCCATGTTGTTGTGTTTACTTACACACTCGTGATTGGATGTGTGCTCCTAGCCATCACCACTACTCTGCACTTCCACTCAATCCACTTGAAAACAAGCAGCACTTTAGCCAATCTCAATTTCTTACCCTCTACTTTGCAACGTACAACTAAACTCCTCTTCAAAGTTTTTCAAGTTTTATTTCTGGCTTAAGTGGTTGTGCTCAGTCTATGCAACTAGCTCATCAAAAAAAATTGTTTCCTTGAAATATGTGACAAATGCATACATTTTTTTAACAAATTACTGGATTTAGATACTGATAAATTTTACTACATAAATAAAATACACAACAAGCATCAAAACTATAATTTGTGGCTGCCATGTAAGTTAAAAAATGGTGGTAAGTAAAGGTTTTGTTTATACACTTATTTATAGTAGTTTACTCCACTCTAGCCTTCAGTAAAAGGCTGCTGTCGCAGAGCTGCTCAACAGACAAGACTCGGAAGATCCTTTGTCCCCAGAGTCATTAGACTTTTTATCTTTTCCCATCGGAGACAGGAGTCTGCTGCAGACTGATCTTCCAGTCACACTACCTGGACATTTACACAGCCTCACATATGAATAGGTATGTGTGTATGACTACGAACAAAAAAGTTTGCAAAGTTGCCTATTCATTTAGTTTTGCGCCTTGAAGCTTTATAAGTAAACATAAGCATCTTGTAGAACTTCACAGATTTTCTGTAGACATTGGCTCTTCCACTTGATTTGTGTAATCCCAAACTGACTAGGTGAGGTATTTAAAGATCTATGGACAAATACCATCTGTTGTAGGACTTCTTGTTCCAGTTTTCAGCTGAAGAAATAATCAGCTTGTATTTCTGAGCTGACTCCAGGGAAAAGCATCTGCTAAATACTGAGAATGTGAGTTTTATACTTGTTTCACAAGTCTATAAAACAATTTTATCTGTGTCAGCAACAATGGCTTTACGTTTTAGAATCCAACCTACTAACTGAAAACAGCACAATACACAAATAAGAAAATGTAATGTAATGTAAAAATATAGACAGTATGTATCTAGTTATAACTATATATAATAGTTGATAGTAACTTACAGAATATTTTTTTGAAATACCAAAACCATGTAAAAGGGGCCATCAGGTTGAGTTGTTGGATTTTTTTTAATGGCAGTCTTAATTAAAGTTTTAATTATTACTTGTATATACTTTAACCTTGCCTTTCAGTTTAATTAAAGCTGCCAGTCTTTTTTTGTGTAACTTATAACATAATTACATAAATCCTGCACACCCATGTGTACGCATATGTCATTTTAAATTAAGCCATAAAAAATGAAACGGCGCTTAAAGCCAGGATGGATATGAGACGAAGACCCAATTAAAATTAAGCATAATTTGTAAAAAGTGAAAGTCCAACCAGGATTATTATTATACCAGGTTCATGTCTAAACAGTACTGACATTAAGGAACATTAAAACTGATATTACCTGCTGATATAGGGTTGATGCCATGATGGTGTTTTAAGACTTGTAATATATATATATACCAATGACCCAAACACCTTGCAAATAGTTCTTGGAAATCCTTATATGGATGACACTGGTCCCTTTGTTAAATAATCACTTGCTTATTAAACAGTAAGTAAATTGCTACTTTGAATTTGTATAGTTAAACGATGCTGTCCAATTCCCAGGTGTCGAAACTGTTACCATCATCCCAAACATCTCTTAAATTGATGCCTCCATCAGGGCAGCATATTTCTCCCTCATTTATTTAAGCAGCTTTGTCATCAATCAACCTGTGTGCACATTTGCATAATTAAATGCCAACATTTTGCAATCTGGCACTCTGAATAAACATTACTAATCCAGTTCTTTAAAGAAAAGCCGTATGTATTATTTCCTATTCAGCAGCATGTATGAATATAACTGTATGAATATAATCTAGAGCATTGCTGTGTTTCGTTTACACGTATGACAGGAGTGGTTTGCAGCTTTATTAATATGAGGTAATGACAGGTGAGAGATTTGGTAAAGCATTTAGGGAAAACACCTGGATTTTAAACTTTCCAACAATCTGCCTACTCATTCACACAGTTATGCATGAGATGGCCCTGGCATGGGTATATTCTGATGATTACCTCGCAGATGTTGTGTGCACAAAGGTAAACTCCCATGATGCTTCATACTGTAATACTCAGGAGACAGCTGTAGTCAGGTGGACACATTTGTAAATGATAATTGGAGAGATATCATTGATAGCTTTACAATTTTTTTACCTAAATACAAAAATAATAGTGTGTGTGTGTGTGTGTGTGTGTGTGTGTGCGCATCCTATACAAATCCACACAGCTGGTTCTTTACCACATTTTACAAACTTACTCTTTAGGATCCTGTGTAGGTTTATATGCTTTATACAATAAAAACGAAGCTGCTTAAAATGTCCTGTCACCTCTACGTGGTTCAAGCAGCAACACCAGTGATTGGTGGCCAAGAGTGATTAGTGCTATTGTGCACATGGGGAAACTTGTGTAGGTGATATGCAAGTCATTTTTTTTTTAAAAAATCCCCTTTTAGGTCATTTTTTTCCCAAAAAAAATAATAATAAGAAGAAACTGACCGATTCCAAGTAAATTAACATTTACACCATTTGCAGGAAACATCATTAGAAGCCCAGGCAAAGTCAGGCCGACTTTTCCAAATTCCATTTGGTTAAAATCCCAAAGACAAATATGAAAACTTAATTTACAATACCACATTTTATTGATGCCTTTATTATTATTACTATTAGTAATTAGTACTATTTTTTACTGTTACACTGAAAATATAATAACTGTAACTACCCCGGGGGTTAAAGTAGTATTATGATTGTTATTCTGATCTCATATTTAAAACACTAGGAAGAGTTATTCTATATTTCAGCAAGTTTACCCCAATCTTGTTAACACGGTTCATTATTAGTGCACATTAACTGTGATGTTAGGAGCTGAATTCCTACACTAATTGTACTAAGATAAAAAACCTGCCAGTAAGTTGATTTAAATAGGTGATTGGTGTTTAGTATGTGACATTAAACAAACAGCTATGTGTTAATCTGGATTAGATGTATTATGGTGTAACTGTAACAAAATATTTCTATGTTTTTCCAAAGATATCTTTGAAAACTGACTAGGCAGGTAAGAATCTCAGATGAGTTTGCTTCAGTACAGTTTGTAAAGTTTTAATGCAGTATAGCAGGATCTATTCTCAAGACTACACATCATCTCCTGAGAGAGCAGCGCACTTAGACTGCAAGATGCTACAGCAAAACAGCATTATAGACGGACGGCGGGGGGGGGGGGGAAGCAAATGAAGGGTAACAGTCCCAGAGGCGAACTGCCATTTCACACTGATGAACAGAAATTTTAACCAGAAGTTTATTCTTTTAGGATCATATGTGATGGGTCACAGCTGCAAAGGCTTTACGGGATTGAACATAAGTTTATATGGTCAGAACTCTAAACTCTATGGCCATAAATATGTAGAACCTCCATCTCTCTCGAATGTGGTAATTTGTCATAGCCTGAGTTCAGACTTTCAGATCAGTACCTTAACCATTAGAGCACTACCTTGGTTATACAGTGAATGCTAACTTTAGTGGAGTCTTTCCATTTTCTATTCAACTTTCATCCTGTATTATGACTTATTTATTTAAATCCCTATAGTTCATTTAATTAAAATACTTCTGGTAGGCACAGTGGTTATACAGAAAAACCAGGCTCCCTTCATGAGTTCTCATTTTCTCCCACAGTTCAGAAATATGCTTGTGGGTGAAATGAGATACTAAATTGCTTCAGGTGCGATTATGTGGATATTTGCCCTTAGATGTTTTTTTTTCTTTTTTTTTTTAAGGATAATAGATTTTCTGTTTTTTTCCACCAAAATATTTTGTAAGTTCAATACATAATCATTTTTTTTATGACCTGAGTAAGACAAAATCACTTTTTAGTCAGAGTTAAAATGATCCTTCATTAAAAATGACTATGTCAAAGTTTTGCAGAAATGACCTTTTTCCTGGGGTTTGTGTTTAAAACTAGAACAAGCTTTGTTTTTTAAATGAACTCATTTTTAGATATGAGGTAATAAAGTCATTTTCACATATTTAGTTATTAGTTTTTAAAGATGAACTTGCAGTTCATAGACATTGACTGTTTTTTTTTTTTTTACTTAAAATTAGTAAATAAAAAAGAAAAATCTTAATCCAATGCTTGTTCATTTATTTATTTTTTAAATAACAAGGCATAAATAATAAGACAAAAATTTAATTATAAAATGCAATTACAGCACAGATGCATCCACATTGTGAAATAAAGTGCAGCAATGGGCTTTCCTGACCAATTAGACGGCTGCTGTTTTTAAATTGCACAACTGGAGTATATAAGAGTAAAGTTACTCTGACCACATGCTCATTATAAAATAAAAGGACAAAGAAAAAAGGGACTTTTTTTCTGACCTCTAAATTACTTCATAATTTTCCAGCTAATATCAGTTCCTGAGTCACAGTTTACTTTGTGTGGTTTGCTACTACTTATTTAAATAAGTTTGATGCATGAAAATATCAAATTTACAAATTCTTAAGTAAGAATCCATTGTCACTGTTCAAAGAGCCTATATGTAATATATAAACAAATGGGTATCAGGCTCCTACATTTCCCGTCTTATTCTTAACCAGGTAACAGACAACAGCCAGTTTCCTGCTTTAGTTGTGCATTATAGTAGAATTTAAGTGCAATATCACACGATTTATCAAACATTTTACTACTAAAGTAATCTAAAACACATTAGCATATGTGTTTGCATTATGCCAGAGTAGCTGCTCTGATTTGATGAAATTTGGGGGAAAAAAAAGTCTAACATTAAATGGTTGAGGGGTGTATGGGGTGGAGATCATAACAGCCTTTATTAATTCTCGTCAAATGCTGCCGGTAAGGGTCATTAAACACACGATGAAATAATCACCTCGTTGAAGCTTCGACCTGTTTACACTGCTGTTTAGGTCCTGATCGCGACTCGGTCACCCAGCTGTTACTTTAACATTAGCAATGTTGTAAAACTATTATTTGTAACCCGAGAGTCCTTAAGTTATAGGATCAGAGGATCTTCTGCTTAATCTTGTACTTAGGATAGGGTTTGGGGGCGGGAGGGGTGGTAGTGTTGTATTGTCAGATACACCCAGCACAGGGTGGCAATCCATCACTGGTCACACACTTACACTATTTAGAGTTGTCTATTTACCTTGAATATGTTTTCATGAAAAAAAAACGTAAAACCTGAAGGAAACCCATGGGGACATGAAAAAAAAACCATCAAAACTCCACCCGGATCAGTATTCGAACCTAAGGCGAACATGTGAACCATTAAGCTACCATAACACCCACCTCAAAAGTGTGAAAATTGAATTGGTATCAGCTAAGAGAATTAAAGAGTAAATATTTCTACAAAAAAATGTAAAATATCCTAAGCAACAGTATGGTTTCTGGGACGCTAACCTTGCTGGGAAATGCATTAATAAAACGTCCTATTGTGCACTGAATGAAAGCAATCTGTTGGCATGCTGTGCCAAAATCTAAAAGGATGATTCCTCATTATCCCTCTGCAATCTTTAGTAAGGAATACACACAAAAGCAGCTGTAAGAGACTGCACCATTTGTTTGCCACTAGGCTTGCTGTCACTGAGTGTACTGTAATATGCTTTTGGCCCACAGAGCTGGCACTGCCCTCGCTGTTGCAATGCCAAATGCCAGATTTTAGCTCTGAAAATGGATGCACCATTTGGGAGAAAGTAGGATGGCCCATTCGCTGGGTGTAATGGCCTAGAGAACTGGAACATATTATCATGACTCTAATTAAATACCTGTCACTCAAAAGTATAGATAAATGGATTATTTTCAAAGAGCATTCTCCAGCTAGAGCTTCTGCCCACCACCCGTGACCTTCTGACACCAATTGATATGTTTTCAAGACCTTGGCCTCTATTGCTTTGCTTCCCATCCTCTCACCTTTCTAGTTCCGATTTAGTTTCAGTGCTTGGCATTTAGGTTTTGGAAGGAGGAACATGGCACGGTGGAAGACTGCCATCATCTGCAGGACCACTGGAAGTTTTCTTTGTGTTTTCTTTTTTTTTTTAAATGCAGCAGCCACAGAAGAAAAACATGTCAACCTGTAGCTTCCTTTCAGCTCATTGTCTAAATGTCCTTATGATTTTTGTTAATCCTTAATCCAAATAGCCAGCTCTTTTAACATGGCATTTTTATGTAGTGAAATTACAAATTCTACCCTCACAATCACACATGTACACATGTTTTCATGTTCGCAGCATCTGGGAGTCACATGAAGATAACGATAATCACTTGCTTCAGTTTTGTTTATTTTTTATTTTACTATTTTGTACATTTAGTTCAAATTATTTTTTTCTAAAACAGACAGATTGCTGGCCTGCTGAGAACAAATAATGTAGACTTGCTAGAGTATAATGCATTGTCTGTGCAAAACCCATGACCTGATAAGACAAAGACATGGGGGACAAAGGGAATATGATACATTATTTGCAAGGAATAAAATGTAGACGCTTCAGGGCACAGTTAGTTTGTATATGCTGAATTTAACATATTAAAAATAAAATGGTCTTTACAAATGAAGGTGCATGAGCACTATGCTTTATTAAAATTTACACATTGTACTTTAAAAATGAACATATATGCATATGCATTCATTTATGCATAGAACAAATTTCATGTCATCTGTTTTTTTATTTTTTATTTATTAATCCTCTACTAAGATTGCAGTGAGAACATTTCAGGTGTTGGGCGCAACTAACTGTTCTCGCAACTAACTTACATTATTCTGTATATTGACTATATAACTATATTCTATACTTACTGTTCTAGCTAACTTTTCTCATTTTGTTGCATAAGAGTCTCTAGTCCTATGATAGATTTGGATAAATCCAGCTGTTAACTGCCCTAAAATTAATAAATAGCAAAACAAATGTTGTATACGCTGTTTTATGTGGAAAGCTTTTTCAGTTGTTCAGCTCCCAAATGCCTACACTACGCGATGACTCAAGCTCTTCTGCGGGCTTTTAGCACCACCTCCACATTTTGCTTCTAACCAGCATGTTTGTGCATTTCTACAGAGTATTGGAACACTTTTAAATTCAGCAGCTGAAGACTGAGGGCGTTCTGCCTACATTGGAGGTCACGGCACGGCTGCCTAGGAATGACAGAAGATGGATTCCTTATGGATTTATATGCAAGGATAAAGGTAGACAGTGCTCTGCAGCGTGTCATGCTAAGGCTTTTTTAAAGAGTTTGGAAGTTAACATTACCTGTGGGCGTATTTTAGAACTATTTATCAATTCGATGTAAAGGGAAGTGTTAAGATGGGTAAGAAAATAATGAGTGATATGAAAGCTTGAGGCATTCAGGTCATTGATCACTTCAAGAATAAGCCATGCAAATGCACTCACGGTCGGAGTGACACTGCATCAATATTCAGGTGCTCGCAGATAAACAGGCTCTCCGTGCAGTTTGTCAAGCCTGAAGAGAATGTGCAGAGAGATCAAAGCTACCCAGATAACAAAACTCTGTGAGCCCAGACTCACTATTTGTTTCTGGCTGTCATCCAATTTGGACTTCCAGCTCTGGACTGGGACCTAGATGTGGTTGATGCCTGGCTGGAGATGCCCTGTACATTTAGACTCAGTTCTTTAAGCAGTACATAATAGAAAGAAAAGTATGCAGACACCTTAATGAATAATAAAGTGATCTATTTTGCCTACAGGTATCTGTCCTCCACATTTAATCCATCCATGCAGTGGAACACACACAAACACACTGCTGAAGTGAGAACAGGTGCCTGGAGCGGTGGGCAGCCTTGTCCATGGTGCTCGAGGAGCAATTGGAGATGTTTTGCCCAATTACTTCAGCCATAGTACTTAGTGGGATTGGGAATTGAACAGAGAAGGAACCACAAGGCTGGTTCTTTAACCACAATCATATGAATACCCAATCATTTATGAACTTCTTTAACAATCCAAAAATGTTAATATGGGTTGGAAAAACTTTTTTCAAGCTTCTGAAGTGTTTTAAACTTTGCAAGTTAACAAAGCCAGAAGGTAAAAAATATATATAAATAAAATCATGGAGTGGATGTAATGTGAGTGGGGTGTCAGTGATGTCCACTTCTAACTTGATCTGTAATCACTTTGCTCCCACTAGACTTCAGCTTTTGTGTTTTCCATCCTCAACACATTGATCTAAATGCATTTTATTTTTTAAGAGGGCAAGGATTGACATTTGTTTTTCTTAATTTTTTTTAATTAAGTGTCTTCAGCTATACTTCTTCTTCCTTATACTCTGCTTTCCTGCCTTTTTTCGCATGGAGCAGTATCCTATTTCTGAACCATCTATCACAATCATAAACCTGCACCTAAACAGCCTTCACAATAAACTAGATCTTTCAGTTTATTTCAGTCAGTTGATCCAAAAAGGCTGTGTAGCTGTATGTTGTCTTGGTAAATCATAGGAACGTAGGTAAAACATACTGTGAGATCAATGCTGATAATATAATAATTACTTTTTGAATGACTGAAAGCTTGGATAAGCACTTATTCTTTGACAGTGCTCTTGTTGCCATATTGCCTGAGTTTGTGCTTACAAAATACCCCAAGGAACCACCAAGCCTTTGCACAACTAAAGGAAGACATAAACTGAACAACTCAACTATAATTAAACACAATGGTCTACAGGCTGCAAACTAAAGCACACACTTGAGAAATGGATTTCGTAATTGATCTTGATCCAGTTCGCAAGTGTCGTCAAATTAGAAAAGTGTATGAAAGCTTCTCGTTATCTAAATTATGCTAATATACAAATCTCAAAGGATTATGATATGCCTTATTTGCTACTGCAACTATGAAATAATATACAAGAATTCCAAACTGATGATTGGGGTCGGAGCACAGGCTTAAGCATAATCCAGGAACCATGGCACAATAAGTCTTGCTCATGGGCTGTGTTGAGTACTTTGGTATTCAGTTCAGAGTTCATTTTAATGCAGGAAACACTGGAAAACTAATACACACGCACAAACAGGACGTAATTAATTAGTCGATCGGATGGTAATGAACGGGCACCGCAGGTTCAAACAGGTATGAGAAGAACATGTGATGGATACACACACCTGAAGGTAACCATGAGACATGAGCAAATTAACAAGGAGTAATTAATTAACAGAGACCAATTACACAGAGAAAAACACCAGAGGAGACAAAAACAATCTGCAGTTTAGTTAAAAGGTGCAAATCCTGCACCTCTAACAATTGGGGTTTTAACCCTTGGTCTTTAAATTTGATAGTTTTCAATCTTAAAAAATAAACTACTAAACCCCTTTATATACTGGATTGAAAGTACATTTGAACATATATTTCTAAATGATCATTAACTTTTTAAAATAAATAAAGAAATAAACTAAACTTTTTGTCTCTGATGACTGTTTGCAAGCACTTTCTTGAACTTCAGCACAAAAGGTGTAATTAATGCAGATTTATGCAGATTTGTGTGTGAAACAAAAACTCATTTGTCTTCATCATTTCCAGTTGAATTACTTCAAGTTTTTTTTTGTTGTTTCAGTAGTAAACATGTCAGTAAATACATTGTTTTAATTCATAGTGGTAAGTAAATTTCATAAAGTGTGCGATCTTGTCAGTCGTATCAATTTTATTCAACCCTTAAATTCTCTTTTTAATTCTCTGGCAAGTTTCCAAGGTTATAATAAAGACTGTCACTAGGACTTTACCATAATTTACAAATAATCTAAAAGGAGATGAAATAGTATCACCTGTACTCCAATTTCCAATCAATGTGTTTGGAATGTGAAAGAAAACTAGATTAACTAAAGAAAACCCATTCACACAGGGAGGACATGCTGACTCCACACACAAAAAACCTCAACCGGTTATCAAACCTCATTCTTCCATAAATAAGCATAAAACCCCCTTCCCATCACCTTAGTAAAGGAATATTTAGAAGAGGTAATAAGTATCTGGTTTAAGAAAGCTTTAAAATGTCATATCTTGACCACTTAATCCTATACTAGAGTTGTGGGGGGTTCCCCATGCCCATTCAGGGAAGATCGTTAAGGTGCTGACCAGACATCCAGGACAGGGCATTGATTCATCGGTGGGCACACACTCACACAGACACAAACTATTTAGCTAGCAGTTTAGAGAAGCTAATTTACACTGAATCCTGTTTTTGAACTGTGGGAGAAAACCATGCGGACGCATGAAGAACATAAAAACTCCACTCAAATCCTGATTCAAATCTGGATTCCCTGTGCTAAGAGACAGATGTTGTAACACTACACCACCTTGCCGCCCCAGTTTAAAAAATTTAATTAGTAAATTTTAGAAGATACTATCTGCCTTTTGAATTCAGTAATGATTAATATGGATTGATCCAGATGGATCGTCATCACATGGATGGATCACCACATCATAGCAATATTAGACTGCTTCATGTAATTAGCTTTTGCGCCATGTCAAACTAATTAGAAATCATCGTACGCCAACAGATCATTTTACAGCACAATGCCTGCACTTGTTCATGTCACATAAGTTATTTAGAGTGACGCTGATGTAAATGCGTTCTTCATATAGCAGCTTCAACAGCTGTCAAGAAATGCCATGAGCCAGGCTGAGATTCGAGTCTTATTTCTGCCTTAAGGTTGTTAAATTCCCCTCACTACATTCACTGAAAAATCAAGAATCATTTCCCTTATAACAGAATGGAAATGTGTACAATGTATGTTATTCATTCATATCCAAAGGAACGTGACAAAAATAAATATATGTGATATATTGTAAAATGCATAGTAGTAGTAATAATAATAATAATAATAATAATAGTTGAACAACAAAAAGGTTTTTTCTCTTAATGATAATCACTTTAAAGCCTGAGAGTTATTTGGAAGTCCTAAATCGTTTAACACAGTGGATGGTGAATGTAATTTTCTTTGCAAATGCATGTCAAGTAAAGAAGTGGAACTTTAATCCTGTGAAATATACTCATAATATTTATATGTGCAGTATATATTGGGAATCCCTGGTAAGAAATTGTTATTAGTGAGTAATAGTGAAGTGAAGTAATAGAATACTTATTAGGATTATTGCTGCATTTTCATTGTAAGGCAGATCCCTTAACTGAGACCGACTCGCTTGGCTCGTAGTTCATTAGGAACACTTTACAGCCATCCTACATTATGTTTCAATGATAAACCTTTCGAGATGGCCCAATTAGTCTCACTTCATTTGCATATAAAACCTGCCTAGAATAAGTAATAACTGCACACAGACTTACCATAGAGAGTATTTTCAAATATTGCAGCTAGCTTTAAACATGTGTTCATGCTTTATATAGACACATAATAAGGAAAACATCTATGATAAAAGGTGTTGTGTATACATTTATATAAAATCTAATATCAAACATTTTATTTACTTTTCAATTGTAACTTGTTCAATAAAAGTTTAAATCCATTCATACACAGTGCATACAAAACATGTGCATTATTACTATACATTATTATTTTTTTTACACCTGTTGAGTCTTGGTCCTCAAAAGGTTTTTTGTTAACAAAACTAGGCAGTTATTTTTTCACTTTTTAGGGGGGGGGGGTCCAGGCTTCAAAAAATTTTAAGATGCGTTGAGAAAAAAGCCCTATAAAAATAAATGAAATAAAACCTACCTGTTTCTTCTTGCACTACAAGGTGGCATAGTGTTCAGCATGTCTGCCTCTCAATGTTAGTAACCCAGGTGCGAATGCCAATCTGGGTGGAGTTTCCATGTTATTCACTTGTCCACATGGGTTATCTACCACAATCAAAAACATGGATTTAAAGTGAATTGCCTGCTCCAAAGTGTCCCTATCTAAACTGTCCTTTAGTGTGTCTGCGTGAATAATGCCTCCCTGCCCACCCCTACCCTCCATGATCATAGTACTGTAGAGCATTAAGCGGTCTAGATAATGATATCAGATGTTTATTTGTACACTATTTCGGAACTGCAGAAAACAAGAAGGGTAAAGTAAATGTAAAAAGTTCTTTATAAGGATTTCGGCTGAGAAGTTTCCTGTTACCAAAAGAATGTGTTTTTTAGGACTCATAGTATTCTTAAAATAGATGTACATCAAGTCACCTCTAAGAAAATAACTGAATTACTAGTCTCCTTCATACACATTTAAATATTGCTTGGTTAGTGTGGAGGGAAAGTGCTTCCCTCATGAGTCTATGATTCAGCATTTTGTATGACCACACAATACAAAATTAATATGACTCAACATAGTTCAGTTTTGATATATATATATATATATATATATATATATATATATATATATATATATACATATATATACATATATATATATATATATATACATATATAGTTGGGCGGCACGGTGGTTTAGTGGTTAGCACGTTCGCCTCTCAGCACTAGGGATTCCGGGTTCGAATCCCCATCTGGGTGGAGTTTCCATGTTTTCCCCGTGTCCACGTGGATTTCCTCTGGGTTCTCCGGTTTCCTCCCACAGTCCAAAAACATGGATCAAGTCAATTGAGTTCTCCAAATTGCCCCATATAGAGTGAGTGTATATATATATATATATATATATATATATATATATATATATATATATATATATTTAGCTGCAGACACTGGGGACATTTCATTGTGCGTTCTCTATGTCTCTATGCTTGTTCTTTCATATGCATTAAATTTGTCGTTGTTAATTTGCCCCACCTGTTACCTTATCAGATGTTATCATCCCTTCATTATTTAAGTTTCTCCTCGTCTTGTTTTCTGGTTTGCATCATTTTATTTCATGGTTTTTGCATTTCCTTTACTCTCTAAATCTGTCTAAACTTCTCTCACCAAGGTAAGGTCTCAGTAAGATACGTCTTCATTTTTTCTATGCATGTAGCACTTAGCATCATGTGTAGTTGTTTGCTTATAAATATAATTTTATATACATGATTGGTGCTCGACAACCATCCAACACTTTGACAGGGTTACTGAAGGCTGATTTTTTGAATTATTATACAACATACTAAGTCAGGATTGCAATAGCTGATTAGCATAATATACAGGACAAAACAAACTGCATTGTACATTGAAAACTAATGGTCACATGACAGTGTTGTTTAGGCAAAAGTGGGTAAACTCTGTAGCTATAATAAATTATTAAAGCTATGATGCACTGGTTGACCAAATTAGGTGTGACTGTTGTTTTCCGAAATGTTTTGTAAAATGTATTTATATGTTGTTCATTGGCTCACAGTTGTTTTTTTTTCCTGTTTGTATGACATAGTGATTTAATACGACAAGTGTGAAACTATTGTAGAGTCTACAGTACAGATGTTGGTAAAATCTTTCTCTAGGATTACTGCCTTCTAATAAATGTAAAATCTTAGGTTGGTTTGATACCATTTTGTCAAAGGCCAGCTTTGATCAAATAATTATCCCAGGATACTTTTAATATTAGAGACAGGAGCTTTTTGCCCTTCACAAAAATATCAGGATTAACCTTTTGTCTGAGTGTGCCACTTAAGTGTAGAGTGAATATTAAAATGACTTCAAAGCTGTTTCTTTATATTCTTTAAAGTAGTTTTATTTACTTGTGTTGCATTATTATTTTATCAAAACATGTCTTAATGAGGATACTGTTTGAGTAATGTCAAGAAGGGTGGCGACATTGAGTGCAATGTGCAAATTTGTTGTTGGCTCATAGGAGGAAAAGTCAAAAACAGGAAGAGGTAAGGTAATGCTTACTTTATTGGCAGTTCAAGACCAATTGCAGGTTAAGCAAAGTAACACTGATAATATTGAACAGAGAGTGAGTAAAATGGAACTGAGCTAAATCCTGAAGGATTAAATACCTGAGCTCTAATACCCTTGTCCAATCACAGATCAGAAGTAATTAAGCAGGTGAAACTAATATTCAGGGGAATTGGATCGTGCCAATTGACTCAATGCTGAAAGAGAACAATATAGTAAAGCATTGGTTTCACCTGCTTAATTAATTCTGATCTGTGATTGGTCAGGGGTATTAGGGCTCAGGTATTTATAGTTGTAAGATGTAGACGTGGAGATCATTACTTTATAAGTACAGTTTATTATATGAAGCGTGGTGTTGTAGTGGTTGACAAGTCTGCCTCTTAGGTTGAGGAGACAGTTTGAATCCTAATCCGGGTGTCTGAGAGTTTCCATGTTCTCCCCATGGTTTTCCTGACAGTACAAAACATGGATTTCAGGTGAATTGGCTGCTCTCAATTGCCCCTATCTAAATTGCATCTATATATATAGTTATATAGTGTGTGTGTTTGTGTGTGTGTGCCCAGCAATGGATTAGTGCCCTGTCCTGGGTGTATTTGCTCAGCATCCAAACCATTCTGCCATGGATGGCCATTGGAGAAAGAAATCCCACCCCCACGACCCTAATAGAGGATTAACTGGAAGATGAGATGATTATTTATTAACAAATATTTATAAATAATACATGTTTAGGATTTTTACATCTGTTTTTAAAAAGTTGTCCTGTTTTTGTTTTTAAAGTGTCACATTACTGTAATGTCATGTATAGCAAAGTCCGCTAAAGAAACTCAAGTGCCAATACACATCATCTTTAATTAGGACATTGTTTTCCAAATCCTTACTAAGTTTAAAATTATAAACTTTTATAAAAAAATTATTATCTGAAATTTATTGTGTGTTTAACTTCACTTACTGCTGTACAGGTCACATAGTAGTTTTTCACAATATGTTGAACACAGTTAATTAACAACTGTGCAATACAATGGGCAGATCTTTGATCCCTGTAGAGGACGTGTTCATTAATTTTACAAAAAAAATGAATAAAACATGTAATTTGACCAAAGAGGCCCACATTTTTTGCATAATAGTGTACATGCACACCCCTTGCCTTCCGCTTTAAGAGATTTCATTACTCTGTCCCAAAAGATATCCACAATTAAAGTAGAAAAAAATAACGGGGTTGGTGTGTGGATTCTATGGTTTTATCTGCTTTCATACATGGAGCTCTGAACTTGGTTTCTTGAGGACTTCTGAGGCCACTTGCATGTGCCATCCCAACCGAAAGCCCCCTTCAAACATGGCACTCGATCCCTGTACCTCTCCCATGTTCTGCGTTACCAGA
Source organism: Corydoras maculifer (assembly GCA_019802435.1). Classification (NCBI taxonomy): domain Eukaryota; kingdom Metazoa; phylum Chordata; class Actinopteri; order Siluriformes; family Callichthyidae; genus Corydoras; species Corydoras maculifer. The sequence continues at coordinate 22,803 of JAFMOD010000415.1, read as the reverse complement.
CAATGCCTGATCGAGCTCACCCTACCCCTTGTTTCTTTCTCGCTTAGACACAGAGACTGCATTTCTGCTGAAAAACGTGCCTCTAAGTTGTGCAGATTGGTTCTCACAGGCACAATGCATCAAAATGTTCCATGCAGGACACAGTTAGGATTGGAAACAGGATCAGTCATATACTGGAATGATCTTCGATAACAGACTGAATAAATTGCTACAGTCATCCTAACAATATGCACTGACAACACTTTCCTAATAGACTACACACCCTTCAGTTCAACAGAATAGACTGTAGACCGTCTGATTTTTACAGAAAAAAAAAACAAAAAAACTAGCAGTAAAATATGCCAGTTCATGTTTCAGTTCATATGCCAATGTCTGGTTCTAGTATGTTTAATGTTTCTTTAAGATAAAAGGATCTAAACACATCATAGGGCTGTATGATGAAGATCTAGATCTAGGGTTGGACTGATATCACACAGCTCACCAATAGGTTACAGATGAAACAGAAGTCAGTTTAAGTAAGAAACAATAAAATAACTTCTTTAGCCATGTAATCTGATCTGAACTATACAAACAAGTTCTCAGAGAGAAAGACTGTCTTTATTTTTATTCTTTTGAGTCTGTACTAAAGTCTTAAACACTTGATTCCTTAGTTTTGCAGTGTGCTTGTTTCTGGTTCCTTTTTTCTTTCTCAGCTCTTTCCCTCTTGAACTTCAGAGCATTGCCTGAATGATGGCAGTCATACTCAAGGGGCCTTCTTTTATCTTGGTGAACATACCTCTGCCTCTGGGTCTTGTTGGTGGCTCCTGCAGACTGAATGTTTTCATCATAGACTGCACTCGACTTCCGAAAACTTTACATGCGTTCACCATTATATCACAACCTGGATTGTTTTTGTAATTGTAAACTCAACTGATGTTGAGTCTGTACATGATGTTCGTGACTGTATTTTTTATACAGTAGATTATGTTTTATTATATACAAGCCACTTTACCAGGGTTTATGATGTTTCATGCAAATGGTGTAAATGTTAATTAAAATGTAGTTGGTCGCAGAAAGAGAGAGAGAAATTATTGCATAACTGTAAATTAAATCAGAGACTGGCACTCTCCGCTTGCCCGCCTATGCCTACTTCACCTTCATTTTTGCTTAGACACCAAGCTAAAGAACATGTCTTCCATCAATTCCCTTTACCACACCCTCACTACTGCCGTTCATCCACATTTCTGCCATATACTGTATATATATTTATTTATTATGTAAGGTTGGGGGGTTCGAAAACTCAAGTCTACTGAAGTTGCTAATGTGAAACTTTGAGCAAGGTTTTTAGAGCCTTAGATTTTAGACTTTTGATTTGCTTTGGATAAAATGTTTACAAAATGATGTAAAAATCATGTGACGTGATGCTTTATTTGTGTTGCAAATTTAAATCCTTAATGATTATATGGCATCTTTGTTTCTCTTTGTGGTTAAAAGGGTTGCATCTCTGATTATAAGCTATTACCCAAATCACGTTATGCCCCCAAACTCCCTAGTGAGTTTTCAAGGAGCTTATGTTTAAACAAGATGTTTATGGGTCAATACTTCTCTGATCGCTGATGACCTGCTGTCAATGTGGCCTTGTGCAAGTTTTCCCAAACAGTAAATCGGCGACAATTCAGGCTCTGTTGAAAACCAAAAAAATAAACTGTAAATTGAAGTAGCTAACTCTTGAAAGTCAGAGTTCCAATAAGCTGATTAAGTCAGATATTTTTTGCATGTTTAATCAGTTTTAATTGTTCTGATGGGTGAATGTGTTTATAACTTAAATTATTATATATAATATAATTACTTAATAAATTATTATTATTATTATTATTATTATTATTATTATTATTCATGAAATAATAACGGCTATAATATTGCCTGGCAGAGCTTTAACTAAAGACGATTTATTTAATCATGGTTATTGTAGTGTGTTGGGTGCATAGAGATGGATAGATACATATATGAGGGCAGTCAGTGCATTCATTGAGGTAGTTTGCTATCTAATTACACACTACAGGAGTCACCTTCCTTCCACTCTGTACACACACACACGCGTGAAATGGACTTTTGAGGTAGAAACGAGGTACATTTAATGCTGCTATTAATGTATATTTAATGATAACACTGCTATTGTTAATAAAAAATACAATATAATATATCAAACTTTTTCATTATTATAATTTTTAATCATATCAAATTTACTTTATAATGCCCATTTTATATTTTGGGAGTTGACTTCTTATTAAACTCTTGTTAAATATTGACATTTGCATTTTATAACCTGCAGGCATTTAGTCATATCCTATACACACTAGATAAGTGAATTGTATTCTTTGTTAGTACTTTTTAAAAAACTTGATCAGGAACCAGAGGCATACCAGATGTGCTTAATGAGGCAGACCTCTGAACTCCATTTAAAATGTTCAGATTTTAACTTTCCCCTGTGACAGTTAAGACATTGTGAGAATCAATCTGCTATGCTGGCATTTTCAACCGGAATCCCACTCTGGGAATATATCTTTTCCCATAAAAGTCTAAATTCAGGAGAAATGATTCAGCTGACCTGACTTGAAATGATGAAGGAACATAGGAACTTTACTGCAGGTTTACACTGAGCTTTCTCGTAATAGCAAAAGAGCCTTTTTTTCGGATGGGTCAGGATAAGAAAAGGAATTAAGAAAGGCTTATAGTCAGTTAACATTTCTTAACAATAAAAGATGGGAAACAGTAGCAACAGTGATGGATTGTTGCCATTTCCTGGGTGTATCTGCCCAGTGCCCGACGTGTTTTCCCTTGGATGGGCATGGGGACCCTCCTTGACTCTAGTATTGGATTAAGCAGTCAAGGTAATGAGATGAGATGACATACAAGTGGAATGTAAGGAAGCAGTGAGTAATTTTTCAGTCTTCTCTTGAGACAAAAACTCATTAATGATGACATTGTTAATTGCATTTCAAACAGTGATATTAATAAATTAACACATTTATTAATTTATTTCGCAAAACTGTAATGAGCCATATCCAACGGCATAGGCTTCAAATCTATAATAAATGAATGAGAGGAATGAGTTTTGAATATGTTTAGACATATTATTAAAGTTTGTTGTGGACTGTACTTACAAAGGACTTTACATTGTGGCACTGTGTTGAGATGGACGTGCGAGGCAGTGATCATCATCGTTGTGTGGTGAGTAAACTGAGGCTCACTTTTCGGAGTTAATAAATGAGGGAACAGATTCAGAGAATGCTCTGAAAGTCTTTTGCTATATAAATACATTTGATTTGATTAATATTATACCATAGTCCATGCAGAAAAAGGTTGTCAGGGCATTTGCACCATGTGTGAAGTAAAATTTCTGCAAGATAGTCAGTGTGAATGAGTTTGGAATATAATGTATAGATTTTCGAGTTGTAATACATTTGTCTGGAATTTATATAAGTACATTTTACACGAAACAAGACAGGTATATAAAATTAGAGTCTGCATCTTTATCACAGAAGGCTTTTCTTTGGCAAGCTTAAGACTGTGACTCATGCTTTTTGCAATTTAAACAGCTCTGACATTGATTTTTCTACTATGTGGTGATGAAGATAAAGTACAAAGGCACTGTTACTACAGGCTGTTTCTTAGATTTATTTTATATTCATTATATCCAGGTTGAACGGCCAACTGATGAGTTAGAGATGTCATAAGGCAATGTTTACTAAGTAAAAGGTTACTGCTGCAGAAGTATGAAGAGACTTTTTTTTCCAAGAGTTATGGCTTTCTCATACATACAGGAAACTTGTCATATAAAGTCTGAAATGTTTTTTTTTTTTCTCTCCAAATGGCTGATGACAGCAGGAGTATGATACGTTTTTTACATTTTGAACTTGTCTTGCTCATTAAAAGTTTTAAGAAGTTAAAGTAAAAATATAAAAAGTTTAAATTCTTGGAGTTGATAAAATTACATTACAGTAGGTCATTTTGCCAACACTTTTATCCAAAGTGACTTACAACTATACAAAATTGATGGTTGGTCTCAGAGTACAGGTTCATTCATGATTCAGCACCCCTGGGGCTAAAAGGGGTAAGGGCCTTGTTCATGGGCCCACACTGCCAGCCATCAGAGTAATAGCCCATCTCACTATCCATTGAATGACTACCCCCTTTTATAAAATAACATAATGGTATGTTATCTGATAGTACAAAATATAAAATGATGTCTGAGCTTTTTAATGATTTAGATTTGAGAAAGAAATTGGTAAACATCGATCAGAGAATAAGCCAGTGCTGACTTTATTCATGACGTGATGGGTACAGCAAGTATTTCAGAGATAAAACTTGAATTCCTACTGACTAGAGAGAAATGTTTGTAAATAGCTCATTAGACTTATTAAAATGCAAATAGCTAACAAATGTTTAAAAAAAAAGGTTTAATGCAGTACAAACACCTACAGGTAGCCTACACACATCCAGTCTCCGGTGTTAAATGTTGTTTGTGGATTTTATGGTTAAGGTCTATTAAGCTTTTTCCATCTGTGTCACCTCAAATTATGTTCCTGGTTTACAGCACAGTCAGAAAGTAGATCTGATACACAAGCTTTGGCTAAAGGCAAAATTAGACATCACTGCTTGTAAAGGTAATGACCAGCAGGAGTTCATGACCTGTCTATCACGGTTTAAATGTTTCCAATCCTCTCGGGGTGAAAAATTATGTTCTTGCTTAAAGTGCATTCACTACTGCTGCTGCGATGTAAACCTGAGAAGAGTTTAGGCAGACAGACGCGTTAGAATGTGCCTGTTATTTAGAGAAAACTAACATTAAGGCAGGAAGATGTCAAATCTTTACTTTTGACTAAGAGGAAAGAGTATTTTAGCCTTTTTTCATTTATCACAATATTTTAGCATCAACCAACGTGCCATAAAGAGGATTTGTAAACAGTTAACACACAGTTCTAGTCAAAAGTTTGGACACACCCCCTTCTTGCTTCACTTATTGTCCATATGATCAGTTGCACTTCTTGAAATGATGTCTATCTGTGTGTGGACTACATTAAATACTGTGTACTCTGTTTACCCCTTTACTCTGTTCTCTAATGGCCTGGTCCACAAGTACCACCACAGAGCAGGTATTATTTGGTTGGTGTATTTTTCCTACCCCCGGAGTGTCACTGAGGTAGAAAAATGAAACTACAGCAGCACGGCAACCCCCTCACCACATTAGTGTCACTGCAGAACTTACAAACAATACACCACCCTAATTATTAATTAATTTAATTAATTTGATTAAATTTATTATAATTTATTATTATTAAAAACGCCTGAAACATTCTCCCCTGGATGGATATGGGGAACCCCCCTGTGACCCTAATATAGGATAAAGCAGAAGATAATGAATGAATGAAAGGTGGTGTGTATAAACTTTGACTAGTACTTTATATATTTAGATGCAAGATCTAAAACATGTTTTTTTTACACTTTTTTTTAACAGACGAGTTGTCCATCATTTTTGTTGACTTCAGTGTTGAAATAATGTTTTTCTATGTCTCTTGTGATTACTGCATCCATTGCCAAGGCGAAAGAATTTCTAGACGCTTTCTAAAATGTCACCGGGTCCTGTAACCGTAGTACTGTGAGAGTTTTAGAAACTTGTTGTAAAACAGAAAAAATCAAAATGGAGGAGGTGTATTAAAATGCATAACGCTGAGAGGGATGTTGAATATGCAGACAACAGCACAATCATCCAGAGCTACTATCTTGGCTCTTGGCTGCAGTGATGGCCTCCCACATGGGAGGGAAATGACCTGCCTCCCCCGACCTGACACACTCTCCATCTTCAGTTCTCCAATTCCAGATAGCCTTGAAAGAAGATCATTTTTATAATTGAGCACTTTATGTATAGGTGCAAATAAAGCATGCGTCTGGGAGATGAATTGATCGGGAGACTCATCTGTCAGCAGATCGTACGGGTAAGGTGTGTTGAGAAAAGTGAGCAGTGATGATGGATCAGTAGCTTCTTGTTCAACCAAAGTAAAGAATGATGAAGCTTCAAAACTTGGTGACTAAACATTCAGTCATTTGTTGAAACCTGTTGGAAGTTTTTCTTGACAACATCATTCAACCAGGATGAACTGTAATGTTCGTGATGCAGGGTGGTTGTTTATTAAGTCTCAGGCATGTGATTCTTCAAGAATATGGTCAGTAAAGAACAGAGTAAAGGGGACTAACACAGTATGTACTGCAGTCCTGTAGAAGACGAATTACTGTCTGTAATTGTGGAACTACAAAGTTTATCTTTTCAGTAAGTGGAACGATAACATGGACAATAAGTTGGGGTGTGTCCAAACTTTTGACTGGTACCGTGAATGTACTTACGTGATCTGTGGACATCATTCTTAATGCTCAGAGATGGAACAACGCCCAAGAGTATAGATGAAAGCAGTTGTATTCTAAAGCTGAAAGCAAATGCATTCAAAAAACTTTTTCACTTTCAACTTTGTGGCAAGCTTTTTTTTTTTTTTTTTTTAAATGACTTTACTAGTTGACGCAACACAAAGATAATGAAGGCATACAGAGATTCTGAAGACCTTGAAAAAGTAATTAGAATATCACAGTTACAAAGAAAGGTAGGGACAATGCGTATGCTTGTGTGTTTGAAATAAAAAAAAGTGCTTTTAGTTCATAACGAATCATTTAAAGAAAGTAAGTTACTGAACAAATATAAATGAAAGATGTGGCTCGTTTGTGATATGCAAACAGATTCCAGTTCCATGGAAACATTTCTGGGTTTACCCAATTCTGACCTTAATCAATACAAAGACAGACTGAGTGTTACACGCCAGGGTCTATGCCACAGAATTACACCCTCAGTGTTACCATATTTCCAGCATATAAAGAGGTAAGGGCAGTAATTTTAATTTACGTTTATTAGGTAAATCGATTTAGCTCTTTCATTCCACTAGCAACAATCTAATGTAATCAGAATCAGAGACACTATTGTCTGCGAGTGGTGTGCACAGGAGTTGGATCTAGAGGATGATGAAATTCTATAAAATGACAATGGACTGAAGCAATAAAAAGTGCGGCAGACAATAATCAACAGCAGAGAGAGTGGGAGCGCAGTGATTACACAGTAAACCAGACCATGAAATGTACCTGACAGTTAAGAATAGAAAACAACATAAAACTAAAGCAGTAAACAATTTATGAGTTATGTACAAATAGGTATTTATACAAAATAACGGCAAAAGCAATTTTATAAAACTATTTGGTAGAATTGTTTTGCACATGCTGTATGTGTACAGCTACTATAATAGCAGTTTAACGAAGGTATGGTTGCCTGAGGCGGCACGGTGGCTTAGTGGTTAGCACGTTCGCCTCTCAGCCCTAGGGATTCCCGGTTCGAATCCCCATCTGGGTGGAGTTTCCAGGTTCTCCCCATGTCTGCGTGGGTTTCCTCCGGGTTCTCCGGTTTCCTCCCACAGTCCAAAAACATGGATGAAGTCAATTGAATTTTTAAAAATTGCCCCATATAGAGTGTGTCTGTGTGAGTGAGTGTGTGCCCAGCGATGGATTGGCGCCCTGTCCTGGGTCTATCTGCCCAGCGCCCAAGATGTTCTCCCCTGGATGGGCATGGGAAACCCCACCGCGACCCTAATAGAGGATAAAGTGGGAGATAATGAATGAATGAATGAATGAATGGTTGCCTGAATGTGCAGGGGCTGCTGAAAAGGCAGAAGTTTTCTTCTGTTCACCTTGATTTTAGTATAGGCCTTCATTTTATGGGGTTCACAACTAATTATTTTCTCAGATTTTCCCGGAGAGGGACACTCACTTAAGTCTGATTCATCAGATGGATAAGGCAGATGGGAAGCAGACTGTGATGAAGCTTGTGAGCACACTCTATGACGGCTAATGCTGTTTCTTTGCAAGAAAAATGAGGGCTTTGCCGACCAACGCTTCACTCACTATTCCAAATTAATGTCATTCATATTGCCAGCCCAGTGTCTGTCTCAAAAATAGTTTAATAAAATGATTCTTACAGGAATTCGAATAAGTTTGGAGTTAGTAATAAATTAAACAAGCTTTATAGTCTAAGGTCAAATCAAATTTTGCAGAGCAACACAATAAGTTAGAAATAAAGAACAATCTTGGGTAAAAATTTTGTTTTGCTTAATTTAGTTAACACTACACATTAACGAGTACTTAGTTTTCACGTTCCATGTGGGTTTCCCCTAGGATCTCCAGTTTCCCCTCATAGTATAAAAACATAGATTTAAGGTGAATTGGCTTTCCTAAATTGCCTCTATATAGTGTGTCTGTGTAAGTGAGTGTGTGCCTGGTGATAGATTAGCGCCCTGCCTTGCCCAGTGCTCAAAATGTTCTCGTCTGGATAGGCATAAGAAAACCTAGATCACCATGCCACTTGTAGATATTTTTCATATTGTAATTTATATTTATAAATTTTATTATTAATTATTTATTATTAAATTTATATATTTTATTAATAATATTTTTTTTTGCTGTGAAAAACAAACCAAGCTCTGCTTTGCAGTGATTTACAGACAGTACGATGAGCTATTCCAAAAATAAAATTGAATCCTTTTTGATTTTTATTTATTTAATTTTTTTATAATGTTCTTTTTTTTCTTTGTCCACCCACAAGCAATCATACCCTCAAGCAGACAGACAAAAGTGGTTTGGGCCTGACCATGAAATATTATTTTACTTCCACCCACAACACAGCTTTATACCATCAGAGCATTAAAAGCTCCATTTTCGTAGTTGTTCTGTTAGCAGGCCTGGTAGATTCACTACAGCCAATATGTGTTCACCTTTTATCGCAGTTACTTCACATTGTCTGACATTAGGGTGAGTCAGTGCTTGTGTATGTCTGTTCTACTCTTGTCTTTAACCATATAATGCTTTGAAAATTCGTGATCTTGTTTTGCACCCACACAGAAATCAGCACAATTTCGAGCAAACTTTCCTTTTATTAAGTGGATTGCCAGTAAGGAGAGAATCAGGGACCAGGCATATCACTGATGAGGGCCAAAGTAGTTTGGTTTGTTAAATTGTATAAGCCCACCAGTTTATTTGCATGTTTTACTGGGTATAGATATGTTCTCCTCGATTGTCTCTTTATCATAACGTTCTATGAGCAAAGAATCAGTTTCATGTTAATTAGATTCACATGGACTGTTCATTTGAAAGTCTTTGAGAGATTTGATGGATAAAAGAAAGGATAATTAAGAGCATCCTTCACAGCTGTGCATTATAGTTTTTCATATGACCAAGAGCACCAGAGTTGCATTTGTTAATTCATGCTTGACCTTTGGTTCATTCTGTGTCTGCTCTCCACCAGCTTTCAAGAGACTGCAGTACAGAATTGTTGAAAGCCTTGCTAACACAAAGAAAATCCATTAATCCTTCATGCACAAACTCATCAAATTACTCATTTCCTCTTTAATAAAGAACAGAAACCTTCTCTTAAATAAATTACACAACTATTTTGATCATCAGAATTGTTGAACTTTAAAAAGCAATGTGTATTTTATTTTTCCATTTATTGAAGCATATTGATAGAGGTTGAAGATAAAATAGCATTATGGACTAAATTGAGAGTCCAAGATGTTAAACTCTGCTTTTTTATTTTTTAAATCACTTGTCATTATAAGCTACCTGAATTAAAGATACTTTAATTGGATCCACAAAGCAATTTGGTGGACCCCTGGTTTAAGTCTTTTGATCAACAGACTAAAGTTAACACTAAAACCAGAAATGCCATCAATTAATCTATCCATCCATTGTCTTCCACTTAATCCCAACTAGGGTTGCGGTGGCATTCCCCATGCCCATCCATGGGAGGGCATTTCGGGTGCTGGGCTGATACACCCAGGACAGGGCGCCAATCCATCGCTGTGTACACACTCTCTTACTCGCACACAGTGTATAGAGGCGATTATTTAGAGCAGCCAACTTACCTTATATCCATGTCTTTGAACTGTGGAAAGAATCCAGAGGGAAAACCACACAGACACATGGAGAATCTGAAAATATGAAGATTGGGATTTGAACCTGGATCCCCAGCACAGAGACAGGTACATGTTAATCACTAATCCACCATGCAGCCCCCAGAAATCTATTTATTTAGACATAATCCAGCATTTGGTTTGTACAAATTCTTATAGAATCATTCACTACGCTAATGGATTAGGTAGTTAGACCTGTAAAGGTCACATTAAAGTATTCTCACACAGACTGAATGAACTGTTTGTAGATAACTAGCAGAAGGAGACATTTAGTGGAGCCTTAATAAACCCTCCTAATGAGCATCCTGCTCTGGAACCTTTTATCTACTATTCATTTCTATTAGAGCCTTGGTTTTTCTTCTTTGTTCATTTTCTTTAATTTCCTTTATCATGGCTTCCTAATATTCATACATTGATACATCACTCACCTGGTTTCTGACTTATCTTCTTGTTGCATTGTTTTTACCCATGTCTCCATGCTTCACTTTCTCACCTGGTGGCTGTGGCTCCCGGGTGAATTCCTGTGATACACAGCAGTGGGAAAAACAGAGCACCTCAGTTGCTGAAGGTTTCAAGGTGTTAGTGCAGGGTAGACTTTACTGCTGTGCAACAACTCTTCTGCTGAACTCTAGGGATCAGCTGCATGCACAACATGGCTGAAGGATCTTTTGTTTATTCACAGAATTTAAGATTTAAACCTCAACAATGAGGCTATTTACTGGAACATTTACAAGCAAAAAAGGGCAAGGAATTATTAATAATAGTACTTCCAGTATATTAGCTCCTTGAAATGTTGGTCGTCATGGTCCTACAAATAAATAAATATATGTATATAATATGCAAATCAGCATGTGAATACAGATGTACAATATCATCTGGTGATGACCATGTAGTAGCTAAAGAAAGTGCAGGGCCTTATAAACACAGCAAACAAAGCACCCTTTTTTAATTTACACATATTTCCATGGTGTGACAAAATTTTGCAGAAAACTTTACCAAAGGACTACAGCTTGTTATAAACCCTGTCTCTTTAATAGAGCCTCTTTACTGATAACGATCAGTAAATCAATCAGACCAAATCCTGCTTCTTGATAGTGATCTATACAGATTGCTGTGCTTTGTGTCCAGTTAACTTTGTTAAATTGGTGTCTGAGTATCAAGGTTATTTTGTTGCCCTTACTGTGTTATTTATTCTCCTTTCTTGCATTTGAAAAAAATTAATAAAATTTGTTACCATATCCTGATCTAAAAAATACCTTCTTCTATTAATACTATTTCTGCTTATATTATATACATACATACAATTTATTTTATATATATATATATATATATATATATATATATATATATATATATATATATATATATATATATATATATATATATATATATATATATGTGTGTGTGTGTGTGTGTGTGTGTGTGTGTGTGTGTGTGTGTGTGTGTGTGTGTGTATATATATATGTTTGTATGTATATATATATATATATATATATATATATATATATATATATATATATATGTGTGTGTGTATGTATACAAAAATGAGTCTCAAAAATCTGTAAACAGAAAAGTGTTGCTATGTCGACATAAAGTCCTTCATGTGCCATTTTATTGTCTGTGGTGTCTTGTCTTTCACCCTGGCCTTTTGAGATTTCAGAAACATGGCCATGAAGCCCAGTTAGTGTCAGGCTGGAGAAATCAGTCTGCAGGTAATGACTGCACCTCTCAATCCCCTGTGGCTGGACATCGGCATACCTCAGAGCAAATGGAGTACCAAATTGGATACCTTTTCAATTGCTGCTGAAATATAATGGCATTAAAAGCAGCATTGTCTCTGACAGCATTTCATCCTGGCTGAAAATGGTATAGTTCCTAGGGAAATTTGCCATTTTCTTTTGTCAGATACAATTACTTCTTATTCAGGATTAGTCAGTAAAGTCTGTCTGGGTACCAAAATGATGGGCAAATTAAATCTTTCAGTATATTTTTTGCATAGCTTTAGTGTAAAAATATTTAAAAAAAAAGGTTTTGAATCATTTGTAGCATCTGCACACCTTCAACCCAGAGCCTGCAATTTTTAGAGACAAGGCCAGTTTTTGTGACCCTGAGAGTTAACAGCCTGTTTAGTCTCTATCCGAAACTAAATGATACGTTTATGACCCCCTTCAGTTTTGCGTTCTGAATTAAATGAAGCGTTAACAACCCTGTTGTCGTGAAATAATGTTCATAATCCTTTTTTATATGCCTTATTGTCTGATATATCCACATTATATGTTGTTTGCAAAGATTTTTACAAAATATTTTTTTTATGCAATTATACAAGTCTAACAGCTACTCCAAAGGATATATATAGCTTATATCATAGTTATTAGCTTATTAGAGTGTGGATTCTTTATCATGAAACATACTGCACTGGGTTGACAGGTTAATTAGGGTCCACACAGCTTATAGATGATTATGGAGCCATATTCACGTTATTTAGCTTAAATTGCTGTCAAAAGGAAAAGTCAGTCATTGTTATCATAACTGGTAGCCCACACATAATAATGAGTCATATAATTTGTTTATTATAGTCTGATCTTATATCCCGAGTTGTTGTATCAAGCAGGTCTGAAGATGCACTTCCAATTAGTTCATTATCTTTCAGATTGCCTGCTGTGATGAAGAACTAAACCATGGCTGGAGCTTGATGGCCTCTTTATTTGCAGTTTAAAAGAATTGTGTCGACTGCCCAATCAAGACAGCACGAATCTTTCGGACCCTGCTGGCCATGTCGTCTGTCTCTAACCATCTGCAAGATGAGTGCAAGACTTACTCTGGTGCTAAATTACACAGTGTGTCATCCAGCATCTGACTGAAATAGACAGAAAAACATTGTTTTATTTAAAAAGATGTTTTTCAACGAGGATATTTATGCAATAACCTTGTCTTGATAGATGGTGAACAATTTATTAGTTGCAGTTGGCTGCTTCACTGATTATTTTATTAGTACTTCCAAAGTGGGAAATATACACCTTTTAAATTATTTATGCATATAATTCCTAAAAATTATAATATACTTGCTGGCTATCCTATTTCAAATCAAATGACACTTCAGTAGAAACCTCATCCATTCCTTTATTCCTTTATAAGGAATATTTAGTAACACTTTCAAAAAATCCGGAATCCATAATGAATTATTTACACATGTATAAAGCTTTATAATATTCAAAATGTTGTATAACATGTCATAAGCATCTGTTTATGTATATACATGTTCATAATCACATTTATAAACTTTCTTTCTTTTTTTAGGCTTTAAATTTTATTTTATTTAATGTCCGCAATGCGCATCTATAGTCTTTTATTTGTCATTATGTACTAAAATTAATATCTTTTTCATAGAGATAGTAAAAGCTACACATTACCTAATGCCTTTTTAGATAGCTTATAAGCTTTCATAAATAGTTATAAACGCTAAGACTTTTTCAGGAAGGATATAGTTTAAGACAAACTTTTACACATATGTACATTAACAAAGGCTTATGACAAGGGATATTAAGCCTAATGAATTCGTTATAAAGCTGTATATATTGATTGATTAAACATTATGCATATCGTATTTATGTAAAATGTTACCAATTACTATTTAATACTGGAGAAAATAGAGGTGATTTTACAAAGTGCAGTGAAATCCCCTGTTATGTTTGAAGTCCTCATCAGTTTTCCCCGGTTAGTTCCTTGCCCAAGACTCCAGTCAATCCCCATCTGTTTCTGTGCCTGTCGAGGCTCCCGTCCACCAAGTGGGCAAGAAACCAAAATGGCACTGAATTACCGATGTTTCTAAACTTGCACTGTGGAATCACTTTCAGCTGATGCAAAAGGTTTAGCTTATGGCTTCCAAACACAAACAATTTAACCTCTTAAGTATCTTTTTCCCTAATGTTTACTAAAAAAAAAACATGTCCTGTTTTGACAACCGGAACAAAATCTTTTTCAATGTCATGCTATCTACAAGGGCAAATCGTTCTTGAGATTTTGTATTAGAAAAAAAATGGTTTCCCAGAGTGCTTAGTATCCTCATCTGGCAGAAACATATGGACAGTGAAAGACTGAATTGCACATTAGTGCACATATTTACGAATTTGCTGCTGTGTGGAAATGCACAGAGCTAAAATTATTTGTTATATTTAGTTTGGGTATTTAACCTTGGTTGCCATGACTCCACAGATTCATAGGGATGGTTACAGGAGCAGGGAAATGACAAAATTTGTATTATGTAGCCAGAGAGCAAGTGACTACTAATACTCAGAGAGGTACCTCACATTTGGTCTCTTGCTCTTTTCATTGACCCTCAGTGACTTTTCCTCTCTGTCTGAAACTAAATTATGAAACTCAATGGGCCATTTAACAAAAGGTTTTATAAACATTAAAGATGCATTGCTTTTTCTTGAGCAAATAATAAAACATTATGCAAATACTACCTTACCTGTCCCATTCACAAACACAATTT
>JAFMOD010000413.1:718644-750590 GCA_019802435.1 Corydoras maculifer | reverse complement strand
GGGTCGCGGTGGGGTTCCCCATGCCCATCCAGGGGAGAACGTCTCGGGCGCTGGGCAGATAGACCCAGGACAGGGCGCCAATCCATCGCTGGGCACACACTCACTCACACAGACACACTCTATAGGGGGCAATTTTGAGAATTCAATTAACTTGATCCATGTTTTTGGACTGTGGGAGGAAACCGGAGAACCCGGAGGAAACCCACGCGGACACGGGGAGGACATGGAAACTCCACCCAAATGGGGATTCGAACCGGGAATCCCTAGTGCTGAGAGGAGAACATGCCAAACCACTAAGCCGCCCGTGATTTAATTTTTTTTGATTTTTGTTTTTATTCCAGGTCCTTTTCTGACAGGAAGCTGGGGTTGTCCTCGCCCTCTGGAAGGCGTGTGGAGGCCTTTGGGCCGCCTTGGTTCTCCTTGGCTCTGGCTTTGTTCCAGTAGGACAGGAAGAGAACGGCGCTTATGAGGAGCAGAACCGAGGAGCCGATGCCGCTCACGATGCCCAGGCCCAGCTCCTGCCGAAGCGGCGCGGGTGGCAGATGGAACTCCGGTGGGAAGCCGATGGTCCGGTTCTCCAGAACCGACTTCATGTTCCAGAACACGGGAACCAGCAGACACGCCGCCGTGAGGAGATATAAGACGCCGGCCGCCAGGAAGACCGACCGGACGCGGGCGTCGTCGCGGCGCACGTCGAAGTAGACGCACCTCACGGCGTAGCCGGCCGCCGCGTTGGCGACGAGTCCCACGACGACGGCCGTCATGCACGAGACCTGCGCCGCCACGATCTCGGGCGGGGCGAACGGGTCGCCCGGGCCGATGCCGCGACAAAACTCGGACGTGTCCAGGACGTGGCTGTAAAAACAGACCCTCCAGATGCCGACCCAGGCCGTGCCCGAGGCGATGACCGAGGCGTCGTCCACGTACCACACCCGCCAATCGTCCACCCCGCTAGTGGCGGCCGCCAGGATGAATCCCAGGATGGCCAGGCATAGACCGAAAAACTGCCGGTGGACGGTGTGGGGCCTGTAGGTCATGGTTCAGGTTCAGGTTCGGACTCTTTAAGGTCCATCAGCGCTGGAACGGGACGGCCGAGGACATCAGGAGGTTCCTATGAACACAACACCGGTCAGTCAGGTTTGAGCTTCGTGGTTAAATCCAGGGCATTAGCCAAGCTTGACTGGGCACCCTCCCCCAAGTGCATTTCAGCCAGGGGACCAAATGGGCCCTGGAACCAAACTTTGGCCCTGGAACCCACAAGTCTACATCCTCTATTAGGGTCGCGGTGGTGGGGGGGGGGGTTTCCCCATGCCCATCCAGGGGAGAACGTTTCGGGCGCTGGGCAGATACACCCAGGACAGGACGCGCCAGTCCATCACTGGACACACACACGCTATATGGGGCAATTTGGAGAACTCAATTGATCTTGATCCATGTTTTTGGACTGTGGGAGGAAACCGGCGAACCCGGAGGAAACCCACGCAGACACGGGGAGGACATGGAAACTCCACCCAGATCTGGATTCGAACCGGGAATCCCCAGCGCTGAGAGGAGAACATGCTAAACCACTAAGCCACCGTGCCGCCCCGAGTCAATTATGCCATCCTGTTTTTATGCGCTAGAAGTATCGGAACTCCGAGTTTGGAGCGTGTCTGTGGGAATGGTCCACTCCTCCAGAAGAGCATTTTGGAGGTCACACACTGATGTTGGGTGGAAGGACGTTCTCACAGTCTTTGTTCCAATTCATTCCATTCAAGGTGTTAGATGAGGATTCGAACCGGGAATCCCCAGTGCTGAGAGGAGAACATGCTAAACCACTAATTCTCCCTGCCGCCCCTCTACACGTCTACAAATAAATGAAATTGCGTTCCTACCTGAGCGCCGATCCCTGAAGACGCGACGAGACACTGATATCGGACTCCGGTCTCTAAAACCCGAAGTGACGGAACGACGGAGAACCTGAACGAGCTCCTGAAGTTAATCATCAACCCCTGACCTCCAATAAAACCCGCAGGCTGGACTTTAAAGAGCGTCTCAGTACCGCCCTCATATGGTTCCATCCTCCACCCGACATGAAACACAGCCGGCGACATCATGTCCTTAAATCCGTGCGTTCAGACTGCGACCCTTTTCATTAACGATACCAAAAGTCCCGGAGCATCCTTCAACATTGTGGGCAGTGCAGGGATAGGCCACGGCCCCACCACCGCTCGGTTGTCTTTTTATTTTGTTCCTCATTCATCCATTATCTTCTGCTTCATCCTCTATTAGGGTGGTGGTGGGGGGGGGGGGGTTCCTCATGCCCATCCAGGGAAGAACGTCTCGGGCACTGGGCAGGTACACCCAGGACAGGGCGCCAATCTATCGCTGGGCACAGACACACTCTCTATATGGGGCAATTTGGAGAACTCAATTAACTTGATCCATGGTTTTGGACTGTGGAAGGGAAACCGGAGAACCCGGAGGAAACCCACGCGGACACGGGGAGAACATGCAAACTCCACGCAGATGGGGATTCGAACCTAGATCCCCAGCACTAAGAGGAGAACATGCCAACCAATAAACCACCCTATTATTATTCATTCATCATTATCTCCCGCTTTATCCTCTATTAGGGTCATGGGGGGGGGGTATCCCCATGCCCATCCAGGGGAGAACGTCTCGGGTGCTGGGCAGATACACCCAGGACAGGACGCCAATCTATCCCTTGGCACACACTCACACACACACACTCTATATGGGGCAATTTGGAGAACTCAATTGACTTGATCTATGGTTTTGGACTGTGGGAGGAAGCCGGAGAACCCGGAGGAAACCCACGCGGACACAGGGAAGACATGCAAACTCCAAGCGGATGGGGATTCGAACCTAGATCCCTAGCATTGAGTGGAGAACATGCCAACCACTAAGCCACTATGCCACCCTATTATTATTTATTCATTCATTATCTTCAGCTTTATCCTCTATTAGGGTCGCGGTGGGGTTCCTCATGCCCATCCAGGGGAGAACGTTTCGGGCGCTGGGCAGATAGACCCAGGACAGGGGTCCAATCTAACGCTGGGCACACACTCACTCACACTCTATATGGGGCAATTTGGAGAACTCAATTGATCTTGATCCATGTTTTTGGACTGTGGGAGGAAACCAGAGAACCTGGAGGAATCCCACGTGGACACAGGGAGGATATGAAAACTCCACCCAGATAAGTTTTCGAACCGGGAATCCCTATCACTAAGAGGAGAACATGCTAAACCACTAAGCCACCGTGCCACCCGCTCGTTTGTCTTATAAATCATAACCTGATTGGACGCAAGCAGCGGGGTGGAGGGGTACGCATCGTACATCAAGAAGGTCCTGGGGTTACATATGGAGTTTAGTATGTTCTCCACATGTGTGTGAGTTTCCTCTATATAATCGGGACCACCTCTGCCGCAGACACTATTTAAATGTATGATGTCATTTTTAATGTTTTACATTACAGAGCACCACCACCTTAATATCACTGCAGTGCTGGGAATCATCCACCACCTCGCTGTGACCGTGAGGGAACGTTTAAATATGTAGAGAAACATACAGACTACAAAGCACAACTGTACTGAACTACAAAGTGATTTTATAGGGTGGGTGGAGCCTATAGAGGGGGCAACATGGAGGCGGGGCTATCAGAATATTAACTCTATTAATATTAACAGAAACTAATATAATGATGGCGGCACGGTGGCTTAGTGGTTGGCATGTTCTCCTCTTAGTGATAGGGATTCCCGGTTCGATTCTCCATCTGGGTGGAGTTTCCATCTTCTCCCCGTGTCCACGTGGGTTTCCTCCGGGTTCTCCGGTTTCCTCCCACAGTCCAAAAACATGGATCAAGGTCAATAGAATTCTCCAAATTGCCCCATGTAGAGTGTGTGTGTGTGAGTGAGTGTGTGTCCAGTGATAGATTGGTGTCCTGTATCTGCCCAGCGCCCGGAACTTTCTTTCCTGGGTGGGTATGGGCATGGGAACCACCCCCCCCCCCCCAATAAAGGAATTAAGCTAAAAGATAATGAATGAATAAATAATATAATGATGGAGGAGGAGGGCACCAAGAGCACAGGACGGCCTGCTGTGGGGAAATAATAATGACGTCTATTAAACAAAAATATACGTTTAAAATGGTCTTTGTGGGCGGAGCACAACGCTGATGTCACGGAAACCACGCCCCCTTCATGCCACCCAATAAATAAACCGACGACATATTTACGATCGGCTGAAAAATCACTGCGAGTCCAAAAAAAACACACGGAAAGCGTCAAATCGGCCAAAAAAAGAAAAAAGGCAGCCAGTATTTTATAGTCAAGCATTTCACCTTCAGTCAGACGAGCGACTCTCGGACGCCTCGCAGGGCAGTGGGTGGAGGCGCCGTCCGCCCGCCCGCCCGTCGGATCGGGCGACGCCTCATAACGTGGGGGGTTACACATCTTCAGAACCCGGACGGCGGCTACAGGCGAATGGAGCGAGTGGGTAGATCCTAACATATTCTAATCTTATTTACACATTTTTAAAAGCCTACAATAAATTACTAAAACACGCAGAACTTGAGGTCCATGAGGTCGTCCCGAAGTTCATTCGTGTGGAAAGCAGTTTTGTGCATCAGGTCCCAATTTGACACTCATCTATATATATATATATATATGTTAAAAAAAATCTGTCGCCCTCTAGTGGTTACAAACTGCATCACACTGACAAAGAGCAGCAGATCGTCGGAATGTAAGGAGAGGAGTACTGATAAAAGTTCTCGCGAGCGCTCGGAGGAAACGCGACGACTCCCACGGTCCGAGTCCAGGAGGAGTATAAAAAAAAATTATTAATAATAAAAAAAAAAATGCCCCCCCCCCCTGGTGGTATGTAGTCTTTGTACTCTGAAAGTACCCAGCACTCTCAGAGCTGCAGCACGTTTGAAATGTAGATACCGGGCGGAGGATTGCCCCGCCTTTCGTCCCATTCCCCCCCTCGTCAGTAGCGCGGCCTCTGCTCCGGGGGCAAACTGTCCATCAGACACTTGAGCTGCTCCTCGCCCAGCTTGATCTTGTCCTCCAGCTTGCGCTGCTCGATGATGAGGGCCGACTTCATCTTGACGAAGTGCTCGTAGTCGGCCAGGCTCTCCTCCTGCAGGTAGCTGCACAGGATCTCCTGCACCGCCTTCTCGCGCCGGTCCAGGTTCTCCTTCAGCTCCTTGGCGTCCTCGTGCTGCCGGATCAGGAGCTTACGCTTGTCCATTAGAGTGCGCTGCGGAGGGAGGAGCGGAACGGTGAGGACGTGCAAGATTCGTCTCCGTCAGTATAGTGGTGGTTAACATGTTCTCCTCTCAGCACTAGGGAACCCCAATTGGGGTGCGGTTTGCATGTTCTCCCCATGTACGCGTGGGGTTGCCTCCGGGTTCTCCGGTTTTCTCCCACAGTCCAAAAAACCTGGATTCAAGGTGAATGAAATCCTCTAAATTGCCCCATATAGAGTGTGTGATGGAGCGCACTGCCCTGGGTGTGTCTACCCAGCGCCGGAAATGGTCTCCCCTGGATGGACATGGAGAACCCCCCCCCCCTCCTCACTCACCCCACAACCCTAGTGGAGGAGTAATGAATAAATATGTTCTCCGATGCTCAGAACCACAGAACAGGTACACCATTCTAATCCAGATCACCGGAGAACATACCAAAGCAATCTTAAACGAGCCCAATAATAACCCTGTGTGAAGTTCCACCCTCACCCGCTCATCCAGCGGCGCGTCCTCCTCCAGGCTGTTGAGCGCGTTCTCCACCCGCGCCAGTCGCCCCGACAGGGACAGCAGCAGGCTGACCACCTTGTCCAGGTCGCCGACGAACATGCGGAACTTCTCCAGCTCGTTGGGCTTGCAGACCTTCTGCACGATGGCCTCCACCTCCTCGCCCAGGGCGTTGTTGTCGTGCACGTCCTCCTGCAGACTCTCCCGCGCGTCCCGCAGAACCTGCAGCTTTTTGCTCAGGCTCTCGATCAGCTCGTGCTGCGGGACGGGACAGGACGGGACGATTAGTCGAGACGGATGGAGAAACGAGTATAAACCGGCGAGGGTTCGGGTGGGGGGGGGGGGTTCTACCTTCTTGCCGGCGAGCTCCGTGTCGTTCTCCTCCTCCAGCTCCTCCTCGGACTCCAGCTCCACGCTCTGCTCCTGCATGTCCTTCATCTTGATCAGCAGCTCCGCTTTGGGCGCCGACGTGCTGTAATACGCCGAGCTGGTCACCAGGGCCGCCGCCATGGTCTCCTCCTCCCGCCTGAGCAAACACGAATGGACGTTAGAACCGTACAAAACTGAAGAAGCTTTGTGGGAACCTTATATAATGTGAATTTTGGCTATATAAACATAAAAATACAATTTTACAAGAGAAATAAAACTCAAGTCAGCGGTTTGATCCACTGACGGCAACACTCGATCCCGCCGCCAGAGGGCGACAGATGTTAAAGTGCCACATCACTGCATTTTAGCCAAAACACAAGTTGTTTTTCTTTTCTTTTTACTAAATGAACTTAAAACCACAAAATAAAAGCAGCTGACTTCTTGTAAACTTGTTTAAAGGAATAAATACTAAAAATATCTCCTTTATACCACACATTCCATCATTTTCCTCCAAAAAATTCAGTATACTGAACTTAAAAGTATTGATGAATTAAATTAGATTTAGATTTAAATTTAAACTTAATACTGTGGGGATTAAATAAATGCTCAATGGACACTTTATTAGACGCACCTTTTTGTTTGTACCCTCATTGTACATAATAATATCAGCTCCACCTACCATACAGATGGATGGTAATAAATACGCCACCAACATGTCTGTCACGGCAGTACTGAGAATCATCCACCACCCTAATAACACTTGTTTTTTAGGATTCCCGATCATTTCAGAACAGTCCAGCTATATGGTGGGTGAAGCTGATGTGATGGACAACGTGCGTAGAAACAAGACGTGAGAAGAACATGCAAAATCCCCACGGTTAGGATCCGTGACGTCCTAATGGGTCCATCCATCCAGCATCACGTCTTCATGGCGAGGGGCACCATGAGCTTCCTGGGCGGCAGGGCATCTGCGGACTGTACTAACACCACAGAACCCGAACAGGAACCCTCCTGGTACTTCGGTGACGTTCTCACAGAGTTCTAAGAACCAATCGAACCTCAGTTGATTAACCTCATATACAGAACCTGACCTGTCCTCGGTGCTGCGTGAGGACGTCAGCTTGGGCGCCGCCATCCTGCGTTGGTGCGCCTTCTCCACCAGCTCCTCTCCTTGTGGGAAGATCCCCTCCATTAGGTCCATGGTGGTCCTCCGCTTGCTTTGGTCCAGAATGTCCGCCAGAGATCTATCTTTATCCATGATGTCCCGGGCTAACCCCTCCCTCTTCTCGTCCTCTGAACGACAGGAGGCGGCTCCCCCGCGCTCACCGCTCCGATCCCGGGCCCCGGCGTGGGGCTCCTCGGCCGTCGCGCCCATGGCCTTGTTCTCCTGCTCCCTCTGTCGCGTGTAGGTGCAGAAGGGGGAGGAGGAGGACTGCTCCGGCACTCCCAGGCTGGACAGGGACAGCACGGGGGGCTCCTGGGTGTCCGGGGGGTTCTCGACACTGGGGTACAGGTACAGGCGGTTCTCCTTCTCCGTGTCGCTCTCGCTGTGGACGATTTTAATGGGCACCTTTTTCACCGCGCTGTTCTCATCGATCACCTGATCCATTCTAGAGCAGAGTGAAACATCAGCCAGAGGTTAGTGCAGCAACGTTAAAACCGGCGGCCGACTCCGGAACCCGAACGGGCTCCACCGTCAGACGCTCAGCCCAAACTACACGCCACATCGAAGGTTTCCAGGAGGAACCTTCCAAAACTCCAGAAGCTTTAGATCTTCAGATAACACCTCCACCTCCAGGAGCATTCGTTTGGTTATGGGTCTCTGGGTGGACGGGCCTGGGTCCCAAAATAACTAACCAGTCTTCCTATCCCATCCAAATATCAGATGTGGCGCCTCCACCTTACCTGCTCCGCCTTGTGGCGGTAGAATGCAAGATGGTGCACCTGCTGCTGCACTGTTTGTGTTTCTCAACCTCTAAACCTTCACATCACGCACCACCACGTTAGGGTCACACCAGTACTGAGCGTCATCCACCACCTATAAAATACCCACGCCGTGGGGGTCCTGATGGCGATCAGAGAAGAGAACGGAACCGCGGGACGACGCTTGGAATGGCATTCTGTGCACCAACCACGACTCCAAATCTAATTTATTAAAACCGCTTTCTTTTTTTCCCCGTTTAGATGGCGATGGCACGCCAACGGCGGGCGCAGGACGCCACCCTGTCCGAGACTTTGAGCCTTCGAGAGCCCCAAGACGACGTTCCGTTACCGCCGGATATCTACTGCGTGTCTTCAGCGCAGATCGGGATTAAATACAACACAAAACAGAATTAAAAAAAAAAAAAAAGACTGGAGACGCCGCCGGAGAGAGAGAGAGACGCGGGCGCCTGACGCGCCAGCGGAAAGCTTCCACGTGTGCCAACATGCCGTTCTCCTGGCAGGAAGACGAGTCGGACGGCGGCCTTACCTTCCAGCGGCTTCATCCTGCCGGGAGACGGACGCGGGAGGCTTGTCGGTCAGTCTCTGGGGAGCGAAGTGAGGCGAGGGAGAGCGCTGGATGTCCATGCCGGGTGGAGTCGAGCGCTTGGGAGGCTCGGGCGGGGTCTGTGGGCGAGGCTCCGCCTCGTTCCTGGCTCCGGGCTCTGGGATGATGTGGGAGGTGGATTTGACGAGGGAGGAGGCGTCTTTGCTAGGGGACACGGAGGCGGCCGCGGGCGGAGCGGTCACCTCGGGGCGTTTGGGTGGCGGGGGAGGCCGCTGGGAGACGGAGGTCTTGCTCTTGGCGTAGGAGGAGGCTTCCGGGAGGATGATGCCACGCTCCGGGAACTGCGGAGGAGGACCGGCAGGGTTGGGAGGAGATTTGGTGTCCTGCGTCTGGTTCTCCTCGGGGTTTCCTCCGCTCGGCAGCGGTTCTCGATTATGCCTTGGGCCCAAATTCCTGGGTCCCCCGTCACTCAACCTGGTGGGTGGGAGCAAAACAAGAGGGGGTACTTACTTTATACTTTATAGCACTTCCCTGGAGACGGGCAACGTGGTACCGCAATCGCCCCTCCTGCCCCGCAGAGCCAACCGGCAGGCCGGCAGACATCTCTCCCACATTTCACCATAACGCCATGGCAACTCCCGGGCCGGTCGTCATACCCCGCATACTTGTCTTCCCACAAGTCCGTCACGCTCTGGCTAATGAATGCCCCCCCCCCCAACCCCGCGCGGCCGGCGGCCAACAGAACGCTCCTCGGCGCTTCATCTCCACTCTCCCGGTTTATTTTCGTACGCGCTCTGCCGTCGGCGAGCTTCGGATTTATGAGTCTCGGCGGCGCAGAGGGACAGCAAGGCTCCCGCGGAAGCGTCTCAATGCAACGACAGACGGTCAGCCGGGCCCCGCCAGCCGGGCCCCGCCTGCCGGACGGCCGAACGGCAACGAGAACAATGCTGAATCATCTGGAGCTTTCAGCCATACAAACATACATACACCTTTAGGCGGCCAGCCAGCGCCCGGATTACTGACCTGCCACGCCCACTTTGACCAACAAAGCAGTAGACTTTGAGTAAGTGACCCCTGGTGCATTAAGTCCATCCTATAAGGTCACACCCCCGACTGAATTACCATCATGATATGTGAATCATTCATTCATCTACTATCTTCCGCTTTGTCCTCTATTAGGGTTGGGGGGGGGGGGGGTGTCCCCATGCCCATCCAGAGGGGGCAATCCATCGCTGGGCACACACTCACTCACACAGACACACTCTATATGGGGCAATTTGGAGAACTCAATTGACTTGATCCATGTTTTTGGACTGTGGGAGGAAACCGGAGAAACCGGAGGAAACCCACACGGACACGGGGAGGACATGGAAACTCCACCCAGATGGGGATTCGAACCGGGAATCCCCAGCGCTGAGAGGCGAAGGTGCCGACCACTAAGCCACCGTGCCGCCCGATATGTGAATCATCTTCTCCCTAAATGCCATTACAGCTCCTGTAGGTGCCCCCTCCATCCCCATCACCCCCGACTTCCCCTCAGGGCTCCTCTTTACACATTTGGGAACCTTGCCACATATCATTTCGGCTTCTAATTTAAGAATTAGACTCCTTTCTGCGTTCTGATTTTTAAACACACCTTTAAAACTACGTTGAGGAAACATGTCCTCCACATGCGCTAATTTATGTTTTGGCAAAACCATTCAAAAGGACAGCTGCTGCCTTTGATGTTTGTGGTGCTTTGATGTTTGTGGTGAGATGATCCCCCCCCCCCCACCCCCAACCGGCCCAGACACTCAGATGGGACATAAAGATTACAATATAAACTATTACATTATTAATAATAATAAATAAAGTCGGGCGGCACGGTGGCTTAGTGGTTTAGCAGGTTCTCCTCTTGGCGGTAGGGATTCCCGGTTTCGAATCCCCATCTGGGTGGAGTTTCCATGTTCTCCCCGTGTCTGCGTGGGTTTCCTCCGGGTTCTCCGGTTTCCTCCCACAGTCCAAAAACATAGATCAAGTCAATTGAGTTCTCCAAATTGCCCCATAAAGAGTGTGTGTGTGAGTGAGTGTGTGTCCAGTGATAGATTGACGTCCTGTCCTGGGTGTATCTGCCCAGCGGCAGATGTTCTCCCCTGGATGGGCATGGGGACCCCCTCCCCGTGAACCTTATATAGGATAAAGCGGAAGATGATGGATGAATGAATGAATAAAGACACCCTTTATGGACAGAGGTGATGGGATAGGCCTCCTAATTACAGAATCCATGTGCGTCAT
This sequence comes from Corydoras maculifer, assembly GCA_019802435.1. Classification (NCBI taxonomy): domain Eukaryota; kingdom Metazoa; phylum Chordata; class Actinopteri; order Siluriformes; family Callichthyidae; genus Corydoras; species Corydoras maculifer. The sequence goes on along the minus strand of JAFMOD010000413.1, from coordinate 739,701 downwards.
GTGGTTCCGTCTATCTAATCATACATTTTGGGCAAATGTATACCTCTAGCTTTGAGGGAACAGTTTGGGGAAGGCCTCATTTTTCTGTTCCCACCTGCAAATCAAGGTTCTAGGTGGTCCTCACAGTCCTAAATGTTCCTCACTACACAACTATGAAGTACGCAAGAGGACTGTGATCTCGTTATAGAGAGGATTTCGGGATCATCCTGTAAAGCAAGAACTCCAAAATTTGGCAATAATCATTTCCAGGAAAGTGGACCGTGTTGAAAGGCGGGTCACGTCGGGTTACGTGCAGAGTGCAGGAACCCTTCCACGTGATGCATTCCGTTTTTCGGCATGACTCATAAAATAAAGACGCCTTCACCACTGAGAAGGAAACGGACTCCCACTCGGAGAAGCGTCGGCTGTGTGGATATGAACGGACGGTCCATGGTTCTGACCTGTTCTGTTCTGAGTTGCGTCCTGCGCCACACAGCACACCGAGGTTCTCCAAACCACACACACACACACACACACACACACACCTTCAGACGTTTCTCCCCATCGACCCGCTGGGTTTCATTCCAGCGCCACCAGCTTTTTAATGTTCGCTCTTCTTTGATCTAACTCACACCATGGGCTTCAAAGTGACTACAAATGGTAAACATGCTCAACACCTTAATTAGAGACAGGAGAGGACATGATCCCGTTATAGGGTGCAATTATACCAGCTTACAATGATGAACGTTTGCTTTAGCAACATGCTAATTAAAGCACACCCTCCCCCAGTTTCAACTAAAGGAAAGAGAGAGGGGGGGGGGGTTCCCCATGCCCATCCAGGGGAGAACGTTTCGGGCGCTGGGCAGATACACCCAGGACAGGACACCAATCTATCACTGGACACTCACTCACACTCCATATGGGGCAATTTAGAGAACGCAAATGACCTTAATCCATGTTTTTTGGACTGTGGGAGGAAAGCGGAGAACCCGGAGGAAACCAGCGCGGACACGGGGAGGACATGGAAACTCCACCCAGATTGGGAATTCGAACCGGGAATCCCTAGTGCTGAGAGGAGAACATACTAAACCACTAAGCCACCGTGCCGCCCGCAATTTAAATCATTTACATAAAATAAAAACTTAAAAGAGAACAAAAAACAGCCTGCACCATAACGGCTGCGTCCAAAATCACATACTGCACATTATATACTGCATACTACATACACTACATAATATACACTACCTACTGCATACTACACTCTACTTACTATATAATAAACACTGCATTCTATATACACACTACATACAGCATACTACATACTATATACACTGCATAGACTACATACTATACACACTGCATACAATAAAATCTATACACACACTGCATACAGAGCATACAGTACATACTATATTCACAGCATATAATATACACTACGTACTACACACTACATACTATACACACACTGCATACAGTACATACTATATACACAGCATATAATTTACACTACGTACTACACACTACCTACTGCATACTATACACACACTGCATACACTACATAATTTACAAACTATATGCACTGCATACAATATACACAGCATACACTACATACTATATATACACAGCATACAATATACATTACATACTATATATACAGCATACAATATACATTACATACTACACACTACCTACTATATACACTACATAAAGCATACTATATACTATACACTACATGCTGCATCCTATATACACTACATACCACATACACTATATACCCTAGGACTACACACTATATACCAGGCTGTAGGTTAGTATGTCTGACGGCACCAGGCAAAGATTTGCGGGCCGTTTCGAATTGAGCACACGGTCCTACCCCGTGATTCAACTAAAGCCACATGAGTCACATGATCAAGCTTGGACCGGTCAAAATGTCGGGAATTTGGGGAAAAAAAGTGCAATTTGAGTACGACCACAGATTTAAAGATAAAAGATCAGGATTATATCAGACACCAACGTGTTCATACACAACGACCTAAACTCGCCGGGTGGGGTTCGAACTCAGGGTCGGCCATGACACCGCCCCTCTCAAGCAATAACGCACAAGAACCCCACACGGGTAAGTTCAGCAGACTGACAGCTCATCACTGAGTTACCATAGCAACGAACCTTTAATAAGATACCATATAATAAATCTATTATAAATAATACAGAGCTCCAGGTTCAGAACAGAAGCACCAGCACTCACCTTGACCTCGACTCATCACGGCTGCCGGCGGTTCCCTCCGGTGCGGGGTAGTCCACCGACTTCCGTCCCGGTACAGGGATGTTCTGCTAGTGAGAAGACAAAACCAGGTTTGAGTGTTTGGAACCAGCGCTCATGTTCTACCTCAGCGTGAGCTCACACTGGTTCCCCTCCTGAGGGTGTGTGTCTGTTTGCTCGCGAGCTGATGTTTAATTTAGGTTCCGCCTTACGGTCCTGCAGGACCTTCATCAGGTCTCTACGCTCTGTTCATTACACCGGCTCCACTCATCGCTGTTCCGGGGCGCCATCTCAACTAAGTACCCTGCAGTATCTGCCTCTTATAGTTCTGCTGCTCAATCAATGACTTATTAATTAAATGCCGTGCTTTATTATCAGCTCTAACTGCCTTCCTTGTCTTCTTTTAAGGTGTGACCGGCTTCCTGGAGATCCTAATCCATGGCTCTGCCGACTAATACTGGATGGAACCTAAATATCAATTGGACTGGCCGCCCTGCGGGACGCCCCCTAATGGACTCACATATAGTTTTCCCATTGTTAGTTTTTCCATTTGTTTAATATCTGGACATGTCTGTCCTACATTGTTGTTGCTGCCTGGCTGCTCAAGGAGGACGAGTCCCCCACTGAGTCTCGGTCCTCCCAAGGTTTCTTCCTTAAATAACAACATAACAGGGAGTTTTTTCTTGCCACTGTCGCGTCGGCTTGCTCTTTGGGGGTTTAAAGGCTTTTCATTCTGTTAAGCTGCTTTGTGACGATGTACTGATGTAAAAAGCGCTCTAGAAATAAATAATTTAAAATAACTTGAATAACTTGATCATGCTGCTGGACTTTGTAGTTCTATACTGACATTCTGTAGTCCATTTGTCTATGCTGTTAGAACCGTTCTCAAAGTGAAAGGTACTCACCGGACCGTAGAAGTCCTTGGATGGAGACGAGCGCGAGCGTTCGTGGAAATACGAGGGTTTGTGCCGCTCATCTGCCCCCGAGTCCAGGATGTTGTCGGCGGAGTGGTACCTCCCGGACGTTCTCGGATCCGCCGCGCTCCTCTGCGTGTTCCAAGTGGCTTCGTATTCGGCGAACGTGCCCAGCCGGTGGGAGGAGGAGTTGGTCTCCTTGACGTCATTGGGTCCATATTGGGTCCTCCCGTCGGACTTGGCGAGCCGTGGTTCTTCCGACGCCGGGAGATTCTGCTTTGGTACCGGCTTGCAGTAGGCGGGTTTCGGGGTCACCTCGAAGACCTTACGCCTGCTGGCTACGGATTCGGCGTCATCCTGAGCGGCCGGCTCCTCGACGCCCACGGAGTTGATCTTGTCGGGTTCGGAGTAGGACCGCGTCTTCTTCTCCACCGGGAAGCGCTTGCGGCCGCCTATACGGGGCACGTGGTTACCACTGGAGGCCCTGGGGACTTCGAGGGCGCCCGCTAAAGGAGGCGCGTCCTTCCATAAAGCAGTGGCCGTCGCCTCGGCACCCGGGTGCTCCAACAGAACCGGTTCTAGGTCTCTTCTTCTGAAAGACGTGGCTTTGAGGACCCTTGCCTGAGCTTCCTTTAGGTGATCCTTATACGTGATGGTGAAGGACCCATCGGCGGTGGACGAGGTGCTCTCGGAGGGCTTCCAGGTGGACGGCAGCTCCTCGGGCTCAGCCACCTCGCTCAACCCCGCGGCACTCTGACTCTTCTGAAGGTGGGCCCGTCTCACCTGGATCTCGTTCCGTAACGTGGTGGCGAAACGGTCATTGCGGCCGACCTGCCTCCCCTTCTGGAGGTCGAAGTACTCCACGTCGCCGGTTCCACCGACCAGGTCGCCTTGGGCGTCAAGCGTCCGTGCGCCGTCTTGGGAATGTATCGCTGGGATGTTCTGCGGCCATACAGCCTCATTTCTGGACTGCAAATGCTCTTGGGGAGGTTCTCTGGAGCGGGCCTGTGACATCTCGGGGTGTTTGGGGGGTGGAAAGTTCCCAAAGCTGGGATTCATGGGCACATTGTGCTTCTGGACTTCCCGGAGCTCTTTACTGACGGACTCCACCCTCAGGTAAACCTGTGGCTGGCTGTAATGTCCATTGCTGTCCTTATTATTGTTCAGGGGTGGGTTATAGCGCTCCTTATTGGACCCCTGGGAACTCACGGATGTCCTGTCCCCCCCTCCACTTTGGATCATTTCTATTCCGAGGTTGGCGTTGCGGTCTTCTAATCTGGCTGTGGGCGCCTGGGACGGCGGGGGACCCTGGAGTTGGGAGTGCTGTCGTGGTTTGACCGCGTAAGGCCTGTAGTTTTCGGGGTCGTGCTCAGGGGAGGTGACCGTCTGGGGCGCGGCAGTCTTCCGGACCTGGTTCTGACCGTAATGCTGGTTCTGGTTGTTGGTGGGTAACTCCTGCATGCTGCTGTAGCAGTTGGCGTTCGGAGGCTTGTTCGCGGCCGACCTGGACGAGGGATAGAACGTGCTCTCGTCGCTGTACTGCCGTTGATGGTATGCGGGTCGGGGATGCGACGGGTGGCCGACCAAGTCGGCCCGGTTTGAATTATAGATGTCGGATGGTGGAGGATGAAGCGGATCGTATTTGAAGGACGCGCTGTAGTTGTGAGGAGGTTCAGAACCGAACTCGGCAGATCGGTAACCTCGGTGGGTGCCTTCTGGAATGTCGGGTGCCATCTCTGGTCCCTTGGCCGGAGGCTTGGACAGAACGTGGCCCCCATAGCCGGGGATCAGGCCCTTTTCGTGAATTTTGGTAGCAGCGAAACTGTCACTGCGTAAAGGCGGTGCGGGCGGCGGAGGCGAGGGCTCCGTGTTCTTCCTTATATCGGGAACATGCCAAACCGGGCCGATGCTAGACCTCCCCGAAGCCGAATGCCGGTACCCCGGCTGCTCCTCTGCGCCTCCTCTCGGACTGTCCCGACCGCCGGCTCCCGCCGACAGCTGCACGTACGCGACCCGGTCGTCCGGACGCACCCCTTCGCTCAGGCCGTGACCGTGCCGGCCGTTGCTCGGCCTGTTCCCGGACTCCCACTGGTTGACCTTGTAGAGCATGTTCTCCGTGGACGCGGCGTTGCATTTGGAGAGGGTGTAGTCCGGCGTCCCGGAGCTGGTGGAGAACGAGCTATAGGCCGAGTCTCTCTTTCCGCCGGCTAAATGTTCCACGCTGTTGCCGTTCGACTTGTTCGGGGACAGGCGTCCGGCTGGGTAGGGATGGTTCCCATGTTCTAAGCTGTCCATGCTGCCCAGCGAGCTGAACTGGTCCGACACGCGGCGCAAATTCGTTTGGTCCCAACCAGGAGAGAGCTCAGCGCTGAGGACGCAGAACCACATTTTATAAATCGTCCACAATCGGATTGGGAACGAACGATACATAGTCCTGCCAAAAGTATCGGGACATCGCTGTGAGCTTCTAATTAAGTAAACAAACCGAGGCCTGTCCCGATACTTTTGTGCGTAGTGCATGCTACACCCACCTTGCATCGTATCGCGTTTGCCAAACGGGCGAGGGGGCGGACTGCGTTCTGCCGGCGTCTGCCTGGTGCTCTGAGAACTTGGTGGCGTGCCAAGAGTGGGGCCTGATCATGTGTTCGTTTTTTCTGAAAGGAGAAGAAGCAGAATGAGATGGAGGGGGTGGGGAGGGGGAGGGAGCACGGTGGAAGGGTCACGAGGAGAAGCACAAGCAGCTGCAATGGATTCTACCGCCCTTATTAGGGTACTTACACCATGTTCCCTCACTCGAGCACACTTAACCAGTGTAACACTAAACGTCGAAGACCTACCCTATGACGTGGTTCCTCCTGAGCAGCATGGGGATGGGGGGAGATTTGTGTTAATCATCAGACTCCATGACCACGACAACGACGATAATGCGCCAACTACAGGTGGAGGTCGGAATGACGTTTAAGGGACAGACGACGGCACGATGACGTTCTAAAGCAGTCAACTACTGCGGATGGGATGGCACAGAAAAGGTGATGGGATAGGATGCGATGGGGGGTGTCGGCCGGTGCTCGCGTCCATACCGTACCTCATGGAACTTCGTAAGATCTTCGTCAAAAAGCTGCGGGCCACGTGAACGTCGCTCTCGGAGGGCATTTTCTGCGCTACTATGTCCACCATTCTCATCCTCCTGAAGGGGTTAAAACACACACTAAGTGCCCGCCCTCAGGTGAGACGCGGACATGGACTCGCACGGGGGACGGGGACGGACGGAGGACAGCATCTACTCTAGTGCTACTGACACAAACAGAGCAGAAGAAGAAGAAGTTAAACACAGTGCTGAACCCTGGCTCCCTGTTCTCCTCTTAATTACAGGCCGGCATGGCGTGGCGTGGCGTGGCGGGGCGGGGCAGGCCGCGGCGCGGCCAGGCGAAGGTCGTGACCGTTCGGTGGTCAGAACGCACTAAAAACATCGCGGGTTCAAATTACACTGAGATCTAAACGCTCGCCTTCAGCCACGTTTTCACCGTTTGGCTTAGAGGCCTAAATGACAGGAACGAGGCTCCCTCTTGTGGTGGGATAAGGAAGTTGCACGTCCAAATCTTATTGTATATAATATATATTTTTTCTTAATATCATGCCAGCGCCCCACCACCAGCACATCAGCGTCAGGGCGGCATTGAGGATCATCCAGCACCCTAACCACACCTGCTTTGGAGTTCTGATTATTAGAGAACATACCAAAGTGTGCTAAGAAAGTATATAGAGAAACCGATGTAACTATAGAACCGGCAGTGGATGGAGACACCCTGGCACATAAGAAAACATAATGTATAAAGAGATAAGATATCTAAATGATCGCCGTGACGGAGAATCGGCATTACAACGCGACGGATGGGGAAAACGCGGGTGCGAGAGAGAGAAGGGGCGGGGCTACCGGAAGCGCTCGGTGTCTATGCGCTCGGCAAGCATGGCGCGATCATTCAGATGCTAATGCAGCCGCCTTTATGGGACGCATTGTCAGGGCTACAGCTGGTCCGGCACAGATATGCCAGCGGACTGGATCAGCGGAGGCCAGCCTGAATAGAGGATGGGGGCAAGTGGAGGAGGGGGGGGGGTCTGGGCAAGCAAGGGGAAAGTCCCATTGCACTGATTTTTCTTCCCTCATGTTCAAAAAATACAATAAAATAAAACAAAAAAGTTCCAGAAGTTTGTGACGAACCGAATCGCAAAACCGTTCATCAGGCCTGACGGAGGAGACGAAGAAATAAATTCATCAATAAAAAAAGTTTTGTTGCTGGAACTCTAGAACACTTAAAAACTAAATCCCTCGAGACGAAACGTTTTGGCGGAACACGAGAGGCGAGCTTATCTGTCAAATATGGGTTTTCTTTAAGCCTTTAAAACGTGGATCGGAAGCCAAAAGGACAGCCGGACGGGTCTCTCAGGAATAAATAAATGAATAAAAAGTTTTGTTCTCTTGGATTTGTGTGTGGAGCACTTAAAAACTAAATCCCTCAACGGATGTCCATAGTTGCTGCAACAGGTCGAAGTGTATGGTTCCTGGTTCCCCGTCGTGAGATACTCGCACCCTCTAGTACCGCTGGAGTACGAGAAGCTCCCGGAGCAGATTTAGGGCACTAAATTAAACAAGTGAGGAATGAAGTGCACTCACCGATCAGACCGCTGGAGCAGAGTCAGAAGGGAACGTTCCGAACCCGGGTTCCGGCGAGAGTCCCTCTAAAAGTGACTCTCGCTCACGCGCCGCATTCCGTATCGACATCAAATACCGACGAGGACAAAAGGTCCCCGGGAGATGACCCGAGAACCGTTCCTTCCGAACATCTGTCGACCCCGCAGAGTCGCCAATCATGGGACCCGTTGCACCCACAACCATAAAACCAGCCAACTGCTGACCGTGCGCTACGGGCCGGTGGGATCTCCCCCAGGACTGCGCTCTCCGACGCCGAGAGGAAGGAATTGGGGAGGAGGGGGCGGCGGTGGGGGTACCGTTACGGCCAGTCCTCCTCCTCCTCCTCAAGTAATCGAGCAGCCTCCACCTCCCCATTGGCTCGGGACTGGTATGTTAATGAGCGGTTAAGAGGGTCGGACGCTGCCGCTCATCCCCCGGCGAGCGGCAAAGCCCTACGTGGCTTTCGTTTCTATGGCAACATGCTGGAAGTTTTTTTTTTTTTTTTTTTGGAGGGAGGGAGGGTGCGAGAGCGCCTGTTTCTATAGATTTGGGAGACGCGTGGGGGATCGCGCACGCTGGTGGTGCAGAGAGGAGTCCTAGACGACTTTATGTAGTTTTCTGCGGTTACTTGACACCGCGGCTGAACCCTTCATTCTTGCGCGGGGCGCCTCTCTACCGCGATGGCGGCGGCAGACTTCACCAAACATGCCCCCTGACCTCCCACCCCTCCACACGGATCGAGTGACTCCGCGCCGTCGGCCCGCATGCCTTCAGCCTGAAGAGGGCCATCTGGTTCGGGAGCAGGTTGGAACCCTGAGCTGACCTCCACCACAAACTTAGAGCAGGGGCAGGGTTGGTGGTGTGTGTGCATGCGTATGTGTGTGTGGGGGGGGGGAGGGGGGGGGGAGTTGTAGAGCATCCTTACAAGTCTTTATACATGTGGCCTGAGGTACGGCCACAAGGGCGGCGTAGTAATTAATAGCTCCACTTTTGTAAAATGACACAAAAAAAAAGCTGAATCAGTACATTTAATGCTGAACATGATCCTCCACCTACACCCCCCCCCCCAGCTTACACGCTCCCGCTTCCCAAGACTATGGAGCGTGCACGTGCTCATTCTGAGGTCGAACACTAACCCCGAACAAAAGGGACTGACTTGCAATCTCTGTTCCGATTCATCCCAAAGATGTGGATCTGCCCCGACCACGCGGCAACAAAACCGGGCCTTCCCCAAACTATTCCTCCGACGTCCATCCCTCCGTCTCTCTCTGATGGCAGCACGCCGCCGCGGCCGTTCACCTGGCTGTGTTTTTTTTTTTGTGGACTAAACAAAGCCCTTCTTCTTCAGCAGCCACCTGAATCCGACCTCAGAGGCGGGAGGCCCGGGGGAGGCCGAGCGTACGCCGCCCGTCACGACCCACGCATTCCTGAGCTGCATGTCATACCGAGTGTGGAGTCAGCGGTTCATCCGGCTCCGAGAACCCCAAACCAACCCTCCTCGAGTTCCACAAGACCCCCCCCCCCCCGCATCGCACGGCCCCCTCCGCACCACGCGGTTGGACGACCACCACCACGCCGCGACTCCGACCTTTTAAACAAGTCTTGGACGTTCTCTCGGAGCGCGACCTTATATCGCGGCCCCGGCGGCCTTACGAAACCAAATATTTTGGCGGAACATGAGAGGCGAGCTTATCTGTGGGCTGTTCACATGAAATGTCAAATATGGGTTTTCTTTAAGCCTTTAAAATGTGGATCAGAAGCCGAAAGGACAGACGGACAGGTCTCTCATCGCCAGCCCTCGTTATCCGCACGATAATTTGGAGGGAGGAGGAGGAGGAGGAGGCCCTGTCAGGAGGTGAAGTAGGATCAGCGTGGACTCTGCAACCTCGCACCTTCAGAATGGTCCAGGAGGAGTGGAACGGTGATCTCCAGCTGGGCTGAAGCGGCCGCTTCCAGCTCCAGGACTGGCGTCTGAATGTTTAGGTGCGGGACAGATCTAATCGCGTCCATCGCGAATCAGATCTAGAGCAGGGGACGCGTCTCAGCAGGTTTACTGACCATGCACCACTGCCGAAAAAAAAATATATATATGGGCCAACATCCCCCTCCCTTCATCTCCCTCTCCATAGAACGGAGCAAGCAATGAAAATTTAAAGTGCCGAAATCTGATCAATGTTTTTGGATTTATTTCTTGTTGGTGGGGCGGAGGTCACAAGTTTCGGTACACAGCTTTAAATCGTGTTCATCTTGTGTGTGGTATTCAGTCTAATTAGCGCAGGTTTGTAAAAATCAAAGCACTGGGGATGTATAGTAAACATCTGTATGATTCCAACAGTTTGGGGAAGGCCCGTTTCTGTTTCGGTTGGGTGACTTTGCAGGGTAAGAACCTAACTGACCCTCTACCCCCAGTGAAACACGTCTGGAATGAATTAGGACAGCGATTGATTGGGAGCCAACATCAGTGTCTGACCTCATCACAACTTTAAGCCAAAATTCCCAGACCCTCCGAAACCTGTTCGAGCTGCAAAACAGGGGACCGACCTTCAGCTGGGACCTCATTAAAGCTTCAGGAGGTGTCCCAATACTTTAAAGTTGTCTATATGTTTTGGGGTAAACCCCCCCCCCTGTATCCAGAGACAGCCCGGCTTATCCCGGCACATTTCGGTCGTATTTCATCCGGCTCTCGGAGCTTTAGCTCCACTACACCCCTCCTTTAATCCACAAGCTTTCTACTCTATTCTATTCTAAAAGCATGACGCGAAAAAAAAACTCATGTAACCACTAGATGGCGTAAATGACTAGATTTTAACTACGGGACCCAAGTACATGCAAATGCTGCATGTTTTCCAAAACACCATACATGACAGAAGTACTGGAAGTTTAATGACATCACGTTTCTTGTTCCCGCCCCCTTTGTTTTTGTGTGTGTGTGTGTGTGTGGGGGGGGGGGGGTTCAGACCCTTCACATACATAAAACCATTTGAGAATTCATACGATACCGGACGAAGATCCTGCCTCACAATCTCAGTTCTAATTCATTCTGAAACCATTTAATAGGTTTGGGAACGGAGCGGGCCTTCCCCAAACTGTTTGCAGAGCTGGGTTTTAAACACCTGTTACAGTACGTCATGCCCGATGTTGCAGTGCATTCTGGGACTTGTAAATATTATCGCCCGTTTGATCGATATAATGGTGGGCCAGTTGTGGCCTGTGGGCCATGAGTTTGCCATCTGCACTTTAAAGGAGGGTACAGGTCAGCATGTTGGAGGGATGGAGAGGTGGGGTTCCGTCCACATTGTGTAATCGCATGACAACATGAGACGGATCACATGACCTGCCGCCTACTTTGCCAGTAAAATGAGGCAAGAAAATAATCTGTCGGGATCTTCAGGGAGCGGAACTACAAGAGCGTTTGCGTGAGACCATGCCGGGTGCCGCCGACCAGCTGGCCGCGTCCTCCCGAGCTCGCGACGGCCTCATCAGCGCAGACAAACAAAGTCCACCCGGCGCTATGGTTGCCCAGAGCAACAATGGCGCGATCCACAGGCCGCCTTTGTTTCTGCGGCTTAGTGGGTAGTGCACTCGACTGGAATGGAGACTCCTTTTGTGGTTCTCTCGCGACAGTGTGGCCGAGTGGCCGCCGGAGCGTTCTCATGTTCCGCGAAAAAACGCGGCGCACACTCACAACCTTCATAAGTGACGACAACAACAACGGGATTTAGTTTCAACCCTCCGGATATCAGAAGCCAGATATATTTATATAGATATTTATACTCTATTAGGGTCGCGGGGGTGGGGGGTGCCCATCCAGGGGAAAACGTTTCGGGCGCTGGGCAGATACACCCATGACAGGGCGCCAATCCATCGCTGGACACACACTCACTCACACAAGCACACTCTATATGGGGCAATTTGGAGAACTCAATTGACATGATCCATGTTTTTGGACTTTGGGAGGAAAGCGGAGAACCCGGAGGAAACCCACGCGGACACGGGGAGGACATGGAAACTCCACCCAGATGGGGATTCGAACCGGGAACCCCTAGTAAGCCACCGGCTTAGTGGTTTGTCATGTTCTCCTCTCAGCACTAGGGATTCCCGGTTCGAATGCCCATCTGGGTGGAGTTTCCATGTCCTCCCCGTGTCCGCGTGGGTTTCTCCCACAGTCCAAAAACATGGATCAAGGTCAATTGAGTTCTCCAAATTGCCCCATATAGAATGTGTGCGTGTGTGAGTAAGAGAGTGCCCAGCGATACGTTGTCCCCCTGTCCTGGGTGTATCTGCCCAGCACCCAAAATGTTCTCCCCTGGATGGGCATGGGGAAACCCCCCCCGCACGCGACCCTAATAGAGGATAAAGCGGAAGATAATGAATGAATAAATGACAGTGACGTGACGTCGTTTAAACCCGGATTTTTGCACCCTCACCTCGCACCTCCACCGACGTTTTCACAGGAACGAGCCCAGCGACTACTTCCTTTCGGTCGGAGCTCGGCGTATGCAAAGCGCGGACAACGCCCCGAGAACGCGGGCAAGTGCTGACGGCTTCCCGTTGACACATTAGTCAGAGATAACCCAGTGCCCCCCCCCGCGCTGGAAACCAGGAGCGCGCCCATTACAAACACATATTTAAAGCTCCGGCATATACGGGGATTAGACCGGGATTAGAGCCAGACGTCCGGTCGCCCGGCGCTCTTTCTCAGGGAGATGCCAATCCACCGTCTGCGTGACGTCATGGACGAGACGACCACGATGCCAACCTGCTGGAGACGCGGGACACGCGGTGGACTCTTATTCTGACGGACGCGTCCTCACAAACTTTCACCCGATTAAAGTCTTCCGCCACCTGACTGGAAACTAGTCGAGCAATCAGGTCCGACTGGCCCGTCGGGACCGCTCCAGGTATCAGACAGACTTCACTTTCACTTGCGCCATCGAGGCGTAAAGGCAACGCTGAATCACGTTTCCGCTTTTTAGGGTGGGGGGGGGCGTCCGAGAAAGCACGATACATTCATTCATTCATTCATTATCTCCCGCTTGATCCTCTATTAAGGTCGTGGTGGCGGCGGGGGGCTGTTCCCCATGCCCATCCAGGGGAGAACGTTTCGGGCGCTGGGCAGATAGACCCAGTACAGGGCGCCAATCCATCGCTGGGCACACACTCACTCACACAGACACACTCTATATGGGGCAATTTGAAGAATTCAATTGACTTGATCCATGTTTTTGGACTGCGCGAGGAAACCGGAGAACCCGGAGGAAACCCACGCGGACAGGGGGAGGACATGGAAACTCCACCCAGATGGGGATTCGAACTGGGAATCCCTAGCGCTGAAAGGAGAACATGCTAAACCACTATGCCACCGAAGCACGATACAACCTTATAATATAATAATAAGTAGCAGGACAGAACAACACAGAGCGCGGGACAAACAGGCAGGGGGCGGTGTCGGTCTGATCCGAAATGACTCGTCGCCATGGCTACGTTAAACTGCAGCCATAGAGATGAGAGCGCCCGGCGCATGGGGAACAGGTGTGTGTGTGTGTGTGTGTGTGTGTGTGTGTTACCTTTTCACCACTAGTGTGAGGGTCTTGTGGGAGCCCTTGACGAGGCAGATGGCCTCCTGCCTGAAGCCGCTCAGAGGGAAGTCGTTTATGTTCACCAGCTCGTCTCCCACCTGAAGCCTCGCGCCGGCGGCCTTGCTGCCGTCTTCGACCTGGAGGACGAGCAACACGGTGTTATACAGTACGTCGTACACACACACACACACACACACACACACACACACAACGATATAATTGATACAGCAACATCATGAATTCATAATTTAATTAGCAGGAATGGGCGGCACGGTGGCTTAGTGGTTTAGCACGTTCTCCTCTCAGCGTAGGGATTCCCGGTTCGAATCCCCATCTGGATGGAGTTTCCATGTCCTCCCCGTGTCTGCGTGGGTTTCCTCCGGGTTCCCACAGTCTGAAAACATGNACACACACACACACACACACACACAACGATATAATTGATACAGCAACATCATGAATTCATAATTTAATTAGCAGGAATGGGCGGCACGGTGGCTTAGTGGTTTAGCACGTTCTCCTCTCAGCGTAGGGATTCCCGGTTCGAATCCCCATCTGGATGGAGTTTCCATGTCCTCCCCGTGTCTGCGTGGGTTTCCTCCGGGTTCCCACAGTCTGAAAACATGGATCAAGTCAATTGAATTCTACAAAATTGCCCCATATAGAGTGTGTCTGTGAGTATGTGTCCAGCGATGGATTGCCCCCCTGTCCAGAGTGTATCTGCCCAGTGCCCCTGGATGGGCATGGGGAACCCCACCACGACCCTAATAGAGGATAAAGCAGGAGATAACGAATGAATGAATGAATGGTCGTAATGGCACGGTGGCTTAGTGGTTTAGCATGTTCTCCTCTCAGCCCTAGTTCCCGGTTCAAATCCCCATCCGCGTGGGTTTCCTCCGGGTTCTCCGCTTTCCTCCCACAGTCCAAAAACATGGATCAAGGTAATTGAGTTCTCAAAATTGCCCCATATAGAGTGTGTATGTGTGCGTGTCTGCGTGAGTGTGTGCCCAGTAATAGATTGGCATCCTGTCCTGGGTGTATCTGCCCAGCGCCCGAAACGTTCTCCCCTGGATGGGCATGGGGAACACCCCCCCCCCCCCCGACCCTAATAGAGGATAAAGCGGAAGATAATGAATGGATGAATGGTCGTAATTCGAACCGGGAATCAGCGCTGAGAGGAGAACATGCTAAACACCAGGCCACCACGCCCCAACATTGTTTATTGCGTTGATCCTTTGGTTTAAGGCTCTTTTTTGGTAAAGATCATTTCTGCACAATAATAATCGTAATAATCGTAATTACTATGGCGTTATTATCGTCTCATCCCTCTTTACGGCTCCTCTCATGATCCCAGCCTCCGATGAACGTCGGCCGATAGAACAAACGCTGTTAAATAAACCAAACAAGTGCCGGGATTTAACACAGGCCGTCGATACAAAGGATGACACGCGGCCGTACAGATCCCCATTGTGTACGGAACATCCTGCCTTTCTCTAGAAAAGAAAACAAAAGCGCTCGGCCCTTCAGACATTAAAGTGGCGGAACATGAAAGGCGGCCGAGTCGCCTGGCGTGGGACGGAATCCACCGTACGCCGTCCCTTTAACAGCCGCCTCTCCGTTGCGCGTTCGCGATATTGTTACAGACTTGTGGTTTGCATGAGCACAATGGAAAGGCATGTACCGCACGGTGAAGCGGCGCAGCAGGGGGAATCGGGTGGGGGGGTAACCGGAGCACGGGTTAATCGCACACCTTCGACTCGTAAAAAGATTCCTGAAACGATGTGTAACGCGTTCGGGCCTCGGGCGCTGCGAGGTCCTCGGCGGCGGCGTTTCGTTTGCGTTTGGGAGATTACAAACGTAGGTCCCATTCCTTTCGCTTGACATCACGACGTGCCGAAGGTCGCTTGCCAAACGAATGAGGTCATCTCGCGGACCGTTGGTTGGTCGAAACGCCAGACGATAAGAGGAAACGTCACCTTCCAAAGAACCACAATGCCCCAGTCACATTCTTATCTACAGAACTGAACCGTGCATGAGCTTTTTCTCCATGCGCTTCACTCGCGTCCAACTTCCTTCTAACGGCGTCATCCATCAGTTCAACTCGGATAAAAAGTCCTTCTGCTGAGGAATCCGTTTGCTCCACACTTCCACGGCATCGTCGACGATTACCGTATTTTCCGGATTATGAGGCGCACCTAAAAGCCAAAAATTTTCCCAGAAATCTGACATGCGCCTTAAAATCCGGTGCGCCTTATACACGTGTACCGAGTTCCAAATTCTATAAAAGTATCGTTGTGCGACCGGCTGCTGATCTGTGACTCCACGCCGCTCATCTCACAGAAAAGCCGAGTCAAGAAAATTAATTCGCAGCTCGCCGTCATTCCGGGAGGATTAAATAAAGAACTCCGACCGCTGGACATCGGCGTAAACGGGGCGTTTAAAGTAAAGCTACGGGCGGCGTGGGAGCGATGGAGGATAGACGTCGAACACACGTTTACTAAAACTCGGGAGGCAGCGGCGGCGGGGCGAGTTACGCCCCCGTCTGTGAATGGATTGTGGACGTCTGGGCTGTGGTTTCTGCTGTGACCGTCGTCCGAGCTTTTTTTTACACAGGGCGGCACGGTGGCTTAGTGGTTGGCATGTTCTCCTCTCAGCACTAGGGATTCCCGGTTCGAATCCCCATCTGGGTGGAGTTTCCATGTTCTCCCCGTGTCCGCGTGGGTTTCCTCCGGGTTCTCCGCTTTCCTCCCACAGTCTAAAAACATGGATCGAGTCAATTGAGTTCTCGAAATTGCCCCCTATAGTGTGTGTCTGTGTGAGTGAGTGTGTGCCCAGCGATAGTTTGGCGCCCTGTCCTGGGTCTATCTGCCCAGCGCCCGAAACGTTCTCCCCTGGATGGGCATGGGAACCCCACCCCCCCGCGACCCTAATAAAGTGGGAGATGACGAATGAATGAATGAATTCCAAAATAATAATAAAGTTGCGTTTGCGATACGTTGATACTTTGCGGTTCGTACGTTGTATTATCTCGTACGGAGTCCGGATTCAGAACGTGAAGTAAACGAGCGGCGGTTGGGCGTTGATGCCGCTCCGTCGTTAGGTTTCCCCGTTTTGCGTAACCCCCTCCGGGGACTGCGGTGCTCTTTGAAGTTGCGAGTGGAACCCACAAAAAGCTTTTTGGCTTCAAACGTCCAGGAGCTTCCCGAACAACAAAACGTCCCGCGGCATCGAACCCAAAATATGAGCCGGCTGAAGAATGCGCCGGTTGTTTTAGCCCTGGCCCGCGTACAATACGCGCTTTATCGTGTTTATTGTTTCAGAATGTGCAGGCTGCTGCAAACCCACTGATCCCTCGGAGAAGATAAAACACAGAACATGTTTCTAAATGCCTGAACAAGCAGGACCTAAATGAACCTCAAACACTAATGCAGAACAGGCTGTGGATACCCCCCACCCCTCCCCCGCACCCCTTAAAAAGAAAGGAAAAAAAAAAAAAACCTAACCCCCTGGTGAGGACACCAAGCTAACAACGGAGAACAATAGAAAAGCATGTTTCTCTCCATCTCAGGAGAATAATTCTGGTTCCCGAACCCGAGCCCGATTCCGGTTCTCAACCATAACGTCAGATCTGAAATGGACGGAACATTTGGGGTGTGACGTTTAAGCTTCTCCTCTGTTCTTATGTAGACCCGTCCTGTACTTTATCTTGCTTTAGGACATTGTCTTTCCAGAAGATCCATGATCCCTGATGGAGACCAATCATCCCGTAAATAAAGTCATAGGCTGTCCACCACCGGAAGGAGCAATAGAACCCTATAATATTCTAGAACCTCCACCGTGCTTGACTGTAGGGGCTCTTTTTTTTTTTTTTTGTAGTACATAGTACAACCGTGGGTGGCTTAGTGGTTTAGCATGTTCTCCTCTCAGCTCTAGGGATTTCCGGTTCGAATTCCCATCTGGAGTTTCTGTGTTCTCCCCGTGTCCGTGTGGGTTTCCTCCCACAGTCCAAAAAACATGGATCAAGGTCAACCGAGTTCTCCAAATTGCCCCATATAGAGTGTCTTCATGTGAGTGAGTGTGTGTTTAGTGATAGATTGGCGCCCTGTCCTGGGTGTATCTGCCCAGCGCCCAAAACGTTCTCCCCTGGAAGGGCATGGGGAACCCCCTCCCCCTCCCCCGCGACCCTAAGAGAGGATAAAGCGTAAGATAATGGATGGATGGATAGTACAACCGTATCTTTAACTCTAAAGAGTCCTATTTTGGAGATATTGAGGACCAGGGTGGGCGGCACAATGGCTTAGTGGGTAGTGCTGGGGATCCAGGTTCGAATCCCAATCTAGGTGGGGGTTTCCATGCTCTCCCTGTGTCGAAGACATGAATCGAAGGTATATTGAACGTTCCAAATTGCCCCATGTAGTGTGTGAGTGAGTGTGTGCCCATCTGCCCAGCACCCAAAACGTTCTCCCCTGGATGCCCCCCCCCCCCCCACGACCCTAGTAGAGCTATAAGATAACCAATAAATGAACGAGCGAGTGGGGACAGAGGTTCATCATGTCTTAACGTTCTCCGCAGTGCGATCTGGAGCTCATAAAAACATCAGACCTCGCGGTTGTCATCGGTTACCACTTTGTCCCGAGTGTTTCCACGGTTGTTTACACGCTGAGAACATTAACCCGCGGAATGTTACACTCAGTAACTCCGAACCGGCACATGGCAATAATTCACCAGAATGTGGAGTTCGGAACGTTGGGACCCACAGGGCCCACGCCGTCCTGCCCCGTGAGCACGCATTCGGGAGGTCGGAGAGGGGGAGGCGTCTCAGCGGGGGGGCAAAAGGATGTGGCGGCGTGGAATGTGTGTGTTCCGCTGACTGCCATCCTGTGTGTGGTGCTGAGCCGACAACTTCTGCCCCGTCCTGCAGGGTTCCACACGCGGCTGGCCGTCGCTCAGAGGGTTAAACGCACGCACCCCGCCCCACCGCCGCCCCCTGCAGGGATGTGAAGACGATTTAAGGCCGACTCATTTCCTTTCGCAAAGCCCTCGCCGTGGACCTGATCGCGTGGGCTCTGCGAGAACCCTCCGATTTACAGACGTCCCACTTTAACAGTAATTATTAATAATAATAATATTTACCGAGGGCGGCACGGTGGCTTAGTGGTTTAGCATGTTCTCCTCTCAGCACTAGGGATTCCCGGTTCGAATCCCCATCGGGGTGGAGTTTCCATGTTCTCCCCGTGTCCGCGTGGGTTTCCTCCGGGTTCCTCCCACAGTCCAAAAACATGGATCAAGTCAACTGAGTTCTCCAAATTGCCCCATACAGAGTGTGTATGCGTGCGTACACTGTGTGAGTGAGTGAGTGCGTACCCAGCGATGGATTGGCGCCCTGTCCTGGGTGCATCTGCCCAGCGCCCAAAACGTTCTCCCCCCCAGCGACCCTAATAGAGGATAAAGCGGGAGATAAGGAATGAATGAATGTTTACTGCAGCAAATAAATCAGGGCGCGTCGCGAGCCAACGTTTAAATCATCATCCAATTAAACTTTAGAACTTGATCTCCCTCAGAGAACGCATCTCAGACGTTTCTCAGAAAGCTCTGAGAGGGGTCAGGGATCGCGGTTCTCCTGGCATGACAATGACCCCAATCTGACAACTTTTAAGCGTTTTGCCCTATTAAATATTAACCCCCCCTCCCCCCTCCGCCAAGTGCGAGGCGAAGCTGGCAAGCGGAGTAATCCGCCTGAAACATGCAGAAAGGGGTTTTCAAGGCTGCGACGTTCTCCTGATAAGGGAACGCGGCGGCCCACATGCTTGCTGTGTTTCCACTGATAGAACGCGAGCGAGGTCCTTCACTCTCGTACAGGAGACGCCTGCCGACGGTGATATTTTTACCCAAAACAGCGCTCCGGGGCAGAGCGGCGCAAAGGTCAGCGCTCCGATTCCAGACTAAACACGGCGTTGGTGTTCATTCCGCGGTTCCGCAGAGAGGAGGACGTAGAGTTAACGGAACCAAATTTATTTTCAAAGTGTAGTGTAATTACACGCTCCAGCGTGCGGCATCCTGCGAACGGCGGCCGCATCCCATAATACATCACGAGCCGAGTTTCTGGTGGCAGAACGTTAGGCTTGCTATACAGATGGAATTTGTAGTTCTAGAATTACATTCTGTAGTCCATCCGTTTCTTTACATACTTTGTGAGTTTGGTATGTTCTCTGACGATCCCAGCCTGACCCACAGAGCAGGTTGTATTAGTGTGGTGGATGATTCTCAGTACTGCAGTGACACCAACATGGTGGTGGTGTGTTTACCAAGCAGAGTCATATTTAGAGAACTCCATCCATCATCTTCCGCTTTATCCTCTATTAGGGTCGGGGGGGGGGGGGTCCCCATGCCCATCCAGGGGAGAACGTCTCGGGCGCTGGGCAGATACACCCAGGACAGGGGGGCAATCCATCACTGGGCACACACTCACTCACACAGACAAACTCTATATGGGGCAATTTGGAGAATTCATTTGACCTTGATCTATGTTTTTGGACTGTGGGAGGAAACCGGAGAACCCAGAGGAAACCCACGCGGACACGGGGAGAACATGCAAACTCCACCCAGACTGGGATTCTAATCGGGAATCCCCAGCGCTGAGAGGAGAACATGCCAACCACTAAGCCACCGTGCCGCCCTATTTAGAGAATTAAACATTTCAAAGTTCAGAACGAGACACGCCCTCAAGAATTTGGGCCGGGGGGGTGGACGGGGGTGGACGAGGGTGGACGGGGGGTTGCGCTTAAAGCCTCTTCACATTTCCATCTCCATTAGTAACACGCATTACATCATCCGAAGCTCCCGCTCCCACATCGTCAGCCCAACCAGCGCCTTTCGTCCATTATCACGCCGCCCAGGCGACAGGTTTACGGCCGAGTCGCGCGGTTTACAGCGACGCGCGTCTTTTAGTTAACACCGCCCCATAAACGCCGAAAATCTGTTCGTCCAGCACTTATGAAACGCCTGGCTGGTGAAAACGGCGGGGTTTATACGTCCGCGTGGAAAACCAAACGCAGATGGGACTTGTAAAGCTCTTTATTTGGGAGAACAGCCCTCGCTCCACGTGCTGCGAAATAGGATTGAGATTATTTGGGATTTGAAAGGAACGCCGTAAAGACGGCGGGGCAAATCCGCGCCGATCAGAAGAATGACGGGAATTTTAATTGGATCCAGTTTTCATTCAAAAATAAAAATTATAAATGAATAAATGAAACTTTTTACTGTAACACAACAGAGAATGGTTCCGTACCAACAGCCTCCCTAATGGTTCTTTATAAAGCGTATAGTCCCGGTCCTTAAATTTGATTGGCTGAACCGTGACACTATTGACAATAACACACACATATGAAAGCAATGCGTTATATACAATATATGATATCATAATACAAGTAGGGCGGCACGGTGGCTTAGTGGTTCAGCACGTTCTCCTCTTAGCACTAGGGATTCCCGGTTCGAATTCCCATCTGGGTGGCGTTTCCATGTTCTTCCCGTGTCCTCGTGGGTTTCCTCCGGGTTCTCCGGTTTCCTCCCACAGTCCAAAAACATGGATCAATTCAATTGAGTTCTCCAAATTGCCCCATATAGAGTGTGTGTGCG
>JAFMOD010000413.1:705524-717537 GCA_019802435.1 Corydoras maculifer | reverse complement strand
GTGGGTTTCCTCCGGGTTCTCCGGTTTCCTCCCACAGTCCAAAAACATGAATCAAGTCAATTGAGTTTTCCAAATTGCCCCATATAGAGTGTGTGTGTGTGTGAGTGAGTGAGTGTGTGCCCAGCGATAGATTGCCCCCCCTTTCCTGGGTGTATCTGCCCAGCACCCGAAACGTTCTCTCCTGGATGGGCATGGGGAACCCCCACCGCGACCCTAATGGAGGATAAATGAATGAATGCATGAGGGTTGGGGGTTCGAACACATGGTCCCCATAAGTTCACAAACGTGAGAATCCCAACTACGCAAGTATTAAAGTCTATCTCCATCTAACACAGGTATACAATATCAAACATTGTGGATATGGTGTTCTTCCAACGTTGTGGGAACGGTTCGGAGACGGTCTACGTTTGTTTGTGTCCTCATCTCAACCCCATGAACACAATTTGTTCAAAAAACAAAAACAGATTGTGTTTCCAGAGCATTCGGAATCCTCCCCAAATCTTGCATCTCAGGTTGAATAAAAACTGGTATTATAATAAGTTTGTGTCGGAGTTCCAATACTTTTCTCCACATGTTTAAAATTAGATGACATGTTAAGGCTTTAAGGGTAACAATTTCTGCAAAGTGAATAATAAATTTAATCACAACTCGTTATTAACACAACCATTGAGATATTCATGTAGGTGATTCATTAGTAATTATTTGTATTTATGACATCATGACGGGCAGCACGGTGGTTTAGTGGTTTAGCATGTTCTCCTCTCAGCGCTAGGGATTCCCAGTTCGAATCCCCATCTGGGTGGAGTTTCCATGTTCTCCCCGTGTCCACGTGGGTTCTCCAGTTTTCTCCCACAATCCAAAACATGGATCAAGTCAATTGAGTTCTCTAAATTGCCCCATGTAGAGTGTGTTTGTGTGAGTAAGTGTGTGCCCAGCGATGGATTGGTGCCCTGTCCTGGGTGTATCTGCCCAGTGCCTGAAACGTTCTCCCCTGGATGGACATGGGGGACCCCCCCGCAACCCTAATAGAGGATAAAGTGGAAGATAATGGATGGATGGATGGACATTATGACTTTCTTAAGTTAATAAAATCAAACCTCCTCAACACACACGTACTGAAACTGCCCGCAGGTCAAGTTTAAAGTCAGAGTTTAAACAAAGCTGCACTCTTTTGACTCTGGACCCATTCCAAAGTAAATGTGAGATGACCTGGGATGCACTCCCAACACCGGCCCTGTGAGAGGCTCCATAAATCATGGAGATGTGGAAGAAAACCCATTGAGGTACGAGGAGGACATGCAGGTTCCACACAAAGTATTCGTCTGCACCAACGTGGGATCGAACCCGTGATGTTCTTGCAGCTCACTAAACATTGCACATACATCAGTGCCTAGTACCATGTGTAGTATTAGAGTAACATGTAATTTCGGTGGGGTAAAGCTGTTAGTGGGTCACCCCACTAAACACGATGCCACCCGAGACGAGCAACAGGGAAAAGCAAAATTCCAACGGACTGAATATATAAAAAGAACACTCTGTGATAATCAAATATGAAGCCTTGTTTTACCCGAGAAGCTATAAATGACGGGAGACGTTAACATAATCAACGTGAACAACGAAACCCGAAAGTCAACCAGCCACAGCTCATTTGAATAATTATCAAACAGGAATCGAGGGCAATTTACCCGGAGGCATCCACAGCACACAGAAGTACAACATTAACAGATCATACCACCCGCCGCGCCGTGTCCGAGAGTCCAGGGGGTCCGGAAAAATGCCAGCGCTACCTGCGGAGCGGGATGCCAGAACGTCCACCCGAAAGCACCTTCGTTCGGGCCGTCCCCAGAGGAAACGCTCGGGGCCGGGGGCCGGATCGCGTTAAGAACCTTAGCAATGGCAGGAATTCTGCAGGTCACATGGTAATCAGACTGGGGGTGAGATCGCGGTGCTGTGTCGGGGGACCGGTGTGAAACGGCGGCTTAAGAACGCACACTCCGGCTGAACTTTGGAACGACTCGGAGTGAAAGTGTACTCAGTAACATCACAGGGAGTGGGTAAACCTCCCCCCCCCATACCAAAACTCACCAGCAAGGTCCTTCAGAGTTGATAATTAACCAGTGAACACACACAATGACTCCAAATTAAGTTTCAGGTGAATGTGTTATTAAAATGGCCCCGAAGAAGAAACAAGAAACGCACAACCTTCACGCCGAGGCACCGATTCAACACGGCACATGGGCTAAAGTATAGGGACACGCCCCCTTCTGCATCGTATATAGAGGTTCAGGCTCATTAGGCACCTAGTAATGCAGTTTAAACAGCTGTATGCTTCCAATGGGCGGCACGGTGGCATAGTGGTCAGCACGTTCTCCTCTCAGCGCTAGGGATTCCTGGTTCGAATGCCAATCTGGGTGGAGTTTCCATGTTCTCCCCGTGGGTTTCCTCCGGGTTCTCCGGTTTCCTCCCACAGTCCAAAAACATGGATCAAGTCAAGTGAGTTCTCCAAATTGCCCCATAGAGAGTGTGTGAGTGAGTGAGTGTGTGCCCAGTGATGGATTGGCGCCCTGTCCTGGGTGTATCTGCCCAGCACCCGAGACGTTCTCCCCTGGATGGGCATGGGGAACCCCCCCACCGCGACCCGAATAGAGGATAAGCGGGAGATAATGAACGAATGAATATATGTATGCTTCCAACTTTGTGGAAACAGTTTGGGGAAGGCCTGGGTTCTGCGCCCACTGCAAAGTGAGTTTGATGTGAACATCTTTAAGATGAACCCTTTACCTCAGACCCCAAATGCCAGAATCCTTACATGCCTCACGAATGTCCAAAACCATGAGGAAAGCCCTCCAATAAGAGTGAAAGCCATTACAACTTATAAACCTGGTCACGCACCGTCCCGCCCCCGCGCTCTGAAAAAATTAAATTGTGAGCTCAGCAGTAAAGTCAACAGCTGCTGTTTGCAACTCCATCAGGTTCAGCCAAAAAAAGACGACGAGGGCATGAAACGGAATGCCGAAGTGTAAACAGTGACCTCAGATTATAAAGAGTTTTAAAATGACATGTTATTAAGAAACAGCTGAACAAGCGTTTAGCATTGGACCTGTTATTAGGGCCGCAACCAAAAAACACACCCCTGCCATATGGAGGTGTATGGATGTGTTCAGACGGTCGCCTTAAGCGCAGCACCTCCACGTCAAACGTTGCGCCTCCTACCACACATCTACCTTAAAACCCATACTCTGTTTTAAACCTTGTACCTCAAGGTTTAAACCATTCAGACGCAATATGCCACAAACGCCGCACCTCCAAACCCAAAAGCCGCATCTCCAAGCCCTAAACGCCAAATCGTCCACCCAAATGCCAGATACCCTGCCAAAAACCTTGTACCTTAAAACCTGTCAGATGCCCCTCCAAGTGCCGCACCTCCCAAACCTTCCACCCCAACGGCTCCACTCCCCACCCCAATGGGCGCACTTTCCACATCCAAAAGGGTCGCATCTTCCACCCCAAACTTTGTACCCTTATAACTGTCAGGCTCCACATCCCCAAGGGTCGCACCTTGGTCGCACCTCTCACCCCAAACTTTGTACCCTTATAACTGTCAGACGCCATATGCATCAGGCTTCAAGCCCTGCAACTCCAACCCCAAGTGCTGCACCTTCAATGCCAAACCTCCCACCCCAAGGGCCACACCTCCCACCCCAAATCTGTCACCACAAATCCTGTACACCCTCAAACGTTACACCCTTCAGACCACAAGGGCCATACCTCCTACCTCAAACGCCACACACCCTACCCCCCCCCCAATTCTCCCACCCTAAACCTCAAATCTTGTACCTTAAAACCAGAATCTTAAATCGATCAGATCAACAGAGTTGGACTTCCCAGCAGGTGGAACTTAAAAAAATTCATTTGTTTTCGCTCCTCCACTAAACCCCCTCCACAGCTTGCACAACCTCCGCTCACACAGCACGTAAACAAGCTCACCCAGTTTCTGTTCTCAGGTTCCTATTTACATAGTAAAGAAGGCAAATTAGGCTATTTATGTCAGCGCTGCCTCCCGAATGTTTGTAGAAGTTTTAACAATACATAATGCAGAAACGGCGCGGTGCGAGTGACCCAGGCCTGCTCGCCGATATCAGCTGCATTGTGTAAATAAAGATACAGAATAACCAGGTTCTAACCTGATGGTGGCGTTATGTATACCTGTATCAGGGGGTTGTATTTACTATAGGAACCCAAGCGTGATGAGAGTTCTTCGACCACTTACAGGTCAGTTAGAAGTAAAATGAAACCATGAGATTGAGGTTCTCCTAATTCTACAATAAGAACTCCTCCATATGAGGTTCTCCAGAACTACACCACATGGACAAAAGTGCTGGGACAGACCTCTAAATGACTGAATGTGGGTGTTTCTTTGGTTCCACTGCCACATTGGGGGGGGGGGGTACAATCATGCATGGATTGCTGCAGGCTACCAACTTCGGTACCCACGTGGACATGGGGAGAACATGCAAACTCCACCCAGATTGGGATTCGAAGCGGGAATCCTTAGAGAAGGTCCTGAAAGAAGGTCTATAGGGCTTGTCAGGAGAGCTAGCTCAGTGGTTTGGGTGTTGGGCTTTGAATCTGAAGGTTGAGGGTTCAAATCCCAGGTCCACTGAAGTTACCCATGCGAGACTCTCAAGCCTCATGGCTCCAGGGACGCCGTGGACCGAGTGTCTGCTACATGATCAAATGTAAACGATTAATTAAGTGAGTTCCATGTGGGCGGTGGTTTAGCATGTTCGCCTCTCAGCGCTGGGGATTCCCGGTTCGAATCCCAATCTGGGTGGAGTTTCCATGTCCTCCCCATGTACGTGTGGGTTTCCTCCGGGTTCTCTGGTTTCCTCCCACAGTCCAAAAACATGGGTCAAGTCAATTGAGTTCTCCAAATTGCCCCATATAGAGTGTGTCTGTGTGAGTGAGTGTGTGTCCAGTGATAAGATTGGCACCCTGTCCTGGGTCTATCTGCCCAGCACCCGAAACGTTCTCCCCTGGATGGGCATGTGGAACCCCCCCCACCCCCCACACACCCACACACCCACAAGTGATTTGGTTCCGGAATGATGGTGTCTCTCTTGTTAAATTACAATTTACGGTATTTACAAAGGTCAGTACGATGGTTTAGGGGTTGGCATGTTCTTCTCTCAGCACTAGGGATTCCCGGTTTGAATCCCAATCTGGGAGGAGATTTTCCATGTTCTCCCCGCGTGGGTTTCCTCCGGGTTCTCCGTTTTCCTCCCACAGTCCAAAAACATGGATTCAAGGTCAATTGAGTTTTCCAAATTGCCCCATAGAGAGTGTGTCTGTGTGAGTGAGTGTGTGTGTGTGTGTGTGTGTGTGTGTGTGTGTGTGTGCGCCCCCCCCCCATGAGTTCCATGTAGAAGAACTTGGGTTCCAACAACAATCCTGCAGAACGGCGTCACAGATGAGTGTAACGTGGGAAGTGAGGACCAGCTTGTGATGGGATGGCATGACCGTAGGATGGTTGTTCTCAGGGTTCTCCTACCTTGGTGATGACCAGAGGTTCTCCGTGTTCCAGGCCTCCTCTGAGTGTGAAACCCCACGGAGCTCCACCGAACAGAGACACGCAGACCGACCTCCATCCCTCTCCATCACTCTCTCCACCCGCCACGCAGCCCGCCTCACTCCCGGCCCGGTGCTCCCGTCCGCCGAGTCCCGGCTCCAAAGCACGGCGGCTGACCGCGTCCATGTCGTACATGCTTCCGAACCCACTGTGGAACCGTCCCGGCAGAACCCCAACCCGAACCCGAACACGTGACGCCCTTCAGCACTCGGTCACGAACATGTCACGGCGTTCCGTACATAGATAAAGCCGCTCGTCTCATGGTCCTCACCGACTCCTCTCTCTCTTTTTTTTCACTTTTAAACCACGGCGCTGTTCTTTAAACTGCTCGGCATCTTCCAAAAGTCGCGTCCTGCTGTCGATTTAACAGAAAACAACGTTAACAAACTGCCACGAAGTACTACTTTTTTTTTGTAGTCATTCGCCAGGATGCCGCTAACGTGAGTTAGCTCCTCAACGAAAAGCCGATTAAACTGACGCCAAAACTGTTATTCACCCAATAACTTTCGTCCTCCCGCCACACGCCGGGCTGCACACTTTTAAAAACACGATTCCAAGACTTTCTCGTCGATCAAAGTCTATAAAACAACTCCCCTTGTTTAAAAAAAAAAAAAAACTCCGCGTCGTTTAGCTGCCTAATGAAAGCCGGACTACTTGTTGCCAAGCCTTCGCTGGATTAAGGGGAGCCAACCTGGATTCACGCCTCAACCGCAGGGTGTACACTACACATGTTCACTACACGGTGCTCTACGGTAACGGCTTCGGCGGCCTATCTAGTGCACTCTGTTTCCGATTAAGGCGTCAGTTGGGATCCGTGCCGAGGTTTCGCCACCAGAGGCGCGGTTGGGGATTCCGTTTCATTCTACCTGTATGCTGAGAAACGGGGACTCCGAAAATCAGGAATCGTGTCGCCCCCCTGTGGTAATGTGTAGGCATTGCGTGGGGGAAAATCGTCTTTAAACGTCTTTAACTTGCTTTAATAAAAGTTGTTCGATGAGAAAATGGGGGAAGAGATTATTTACACGTCAGAATCACCGGCTAGAAAAGAATAAGTTGGATTTTCAAGTAAATCTCGACACGGTTTTGGCGATTACATTTACATTTAGGGCGTCACCGTGGCTAAGTGGTCGGCACGTTCGCCTCTCAGGGCTAGGGATTCCCGGTTCGAGTTTCCACGTTCTCCCCGTGTCTGCGTGGGTTTCCTCCAGGTTCTCCAGTTTTCTCCCACAGTCCAAAAGACATGGATCAAGTCAATTGAGTTCTCCAAATTGCCCCATATGGAGTGTGTATGTCTGTGTGAGTGTGTGCCCAGCGATAGATTGGTGCCCTGTCCTGGGTGTATCTGCCCAGTGCCCAAAATGTTCTCCCCTTGATGGGCATGGGGAACGACTTACAAGGTGAACACGATGTTTATCACAACATCGCTGGAGCAGTGAGGGTTAAGGGTCTTGCTCAAGGACCTACATTGGTAACTTCAGTGGACCTGGGATTTGAACCCCAAACCTTCAGAGTGATAATCCAACGCACTAACCACTGAGATACGGCGCCCTCTGTGTGATCGTAACGTTGTTCTGTATGTTATGCAAGATTACAAAACATGTTCTGGGTCGTATAACTATTATTTTGGCTCACGAGACGTAAAAAACGCGTTCTTGTCCTCTGTTTCAACACAAACGGTTATACCCTGTAATCTTATGGGGTAATCGGTTATGGGGCACCTTCCTGTGTCTCAGTGGATTAACTTTGGGAACTCCAGTATCACCTCTATCGATTAAAATCACCTCCATCACGTTCTGCGCTAAATAAATATGTTTAGAACCCGATGCATTTTCTTCCGTGCGCATTTTCTCACATGTTCTCTGTTAAAAACTCATACACGGTGCTGGATTTGCACAATCAGGTGACATTTCCAAGGACAGGCTTCAGATACCGCTGGCCTTGGCCTGATCACAAACACAGAGCCGTGATCGGGCGTGGCACCTCGGCTCGGGAACGTGTTTACACGCGCCGGGGTTGTGCACGGGCCTGTTGAGCCACACGGTCACGGCACATTGCAGAGCTTGTGGCCATGAGTCGGCGCAATCCGATCACAGCAATCAGGAATGAGGGAAATGCACGGCACATACCAACGAGTACATTAAGATTCGGGCTCGAATGTTACTGATGTGTGTGTGTGTGTGTGTGTGTGTGTGTGTGTGTGTGTGTGTGCGGTGAAGCAGCTGGTCCACACACACATAACCTCGTCGTGATGCCTACCTTCAGCTTTGCTTATTAGGATGAATGACATGCACACAAATCATGTTGCTGTGAAGGACATCAGGCTGTTATGTATCACGGGCTCTGCGCGATAATCCAACATCCAGCAGCTCATGCACAGCTAACCTATAGCCACTGAGATTTATATAGATGGTTAAATTTAAATATTTCCACATATATATATATATATATAGATCAAGTTAATTGAGTTCTCAAAATTGCCCCGTTTAGAGTGTGTCTATGTGAGTGAGTGTGTGCCCAGCAATGGATTGGCGCCCTGTCCTGGGTCTATCTGCCCAGCGCCCGAGACGTTCTCCCCTGGATGGGCATGGGGAACCCCACCGCGACCCTAATAGAGGATAAGCGGAAGATAATGAATGAATGAATGAATATATATATATATATGTGTGTGTGTGTGTGTGTGTGTGTGTGTCAAAAACTACATCATTATAATATTAAAATTAGAAACATACATCTTTACACTTATATAAATAAACATAAATTTACATAATAATAATAAACATAATAATACATTTATTCATTCATTATCTTCCGCTTTATCCTCTATTAGGGTCGCGGGGGGGATGTTCCCCATGCCCATCCAGGGGAGAACGTTTCAGGCGCTGGGCAGATACACCCAGAACAGGGCGCCAATCTATCGCTGGGCACACACTCACTCACACACATACACACACATACACACTCTATATGGGGCAATTCGGAGAACTCAATTAACTTGATCCATGTTTTTGGACTGTGGGAGGAGACCGGAGAACCCGGAGGAAACCCACGCGGACACGGGGAGAACATGGAAACTCCACCCAGATGGGAATTCGAACCGGGAATCCACAGTGCTGAGAGGAGAACATGCTAAACCACTAAGCCACCGTGCAGAACATAATACATTGATAGTGTTATTAATGAACACTTTTGCAGCTATAAAAGGCTTTTTTGGGATTTTGTGGTGGGTTTATGGGAATTTTCGCTCATGTTAGATGATAGGAGCCAATGATGAGGGAGGTCTGAGACAAAAACTCCTACAAGGAATTACAGTAGTTGTGGTAACCATTGTTTCTATCACACAGCTAAGGACACGAGTCAAATAATATTACAAGTGACTTTTTTTTGTATACAAAAAAATACACTTTATAGTTGCTATAAATAAAAACATGGCAATAAACTGTATTGCTTCTGTTCTTTGCTTAATTTAAATGATATTTCCCCAATTTGAATGTTTTTTTCATTCATTCATTCATTATCTCCCGCTTATCCTCTATTAGGGTCGCGGTGGGGTTCCCCATGCCCATCCAGGGGAGAACGTCTCGGGCGCTGGGCAGATAGACCCAGGACAGGGCGCCAATCCATTGCTGGGCACACACTCACTCACACAGACACACTCTATATGGGGCAATTTTGAGAATTCAATTAACTTGTTCCATGTTTTTGGACTGTGGGAGGAAACCGGAGAACCCGGAGGAAACCCACGCAGACACGGGGAGAACATGGAAACTCCACCCAGATGGGGATTCGAACCGGGAATCCCTAGTGCTGAGAGGCGAATGTGCTAACCACTAAGCCACCGTGCCGCCCTTGAATGTTTTTTTATTTTTTTTATTTTGGGCATGATCAGTCCACTCATGCATCTTCATGCAAAGAAATAAAAGAGCAACTTTGTTAGCAAGGCGACTAATTTTACTCAATTGGAAAGATACACGTCCACCTACCTTTAAACATTGGATTAAGGAACTAATTTACTTTTTAAATTTAGAAAAAATTCGTTATACGACGAGAGGGGACAGCTTGAGATTCTATGCTATCCGGCAGCCTGTCATTACATATGTGGAACAAATGGATATTGATGCATAAGACCGTTTGTATGTACTACCATTTTTAGTCATGTTGTGCACACTGTGACTGTTACAGCTACCATTACTGGACAACATTTGTTTATGTATTAGTGCTGAGAGAAATTTATATGTGCAGTGGGGAGCGGGTGGGTTTTTCTTTCTTTTTTTTTAACAATAAAAAGACCTTTGATCAAAAAAAAGAAATGAAAGTGGCCTTCCCCAAAGTGTTTCCCCAAACTTGAAAGCACATAACTATCCACAATGCAGCGGACTGTGGCACACACAATCCACAGATCGTCACGGCGATCGGCCCGGAGAATCCGAAGAACGGTTCAGGTATGAATGAGGCAGCGCGCTGCAGTGGGGTTCGGGGTTTTGCAGGTAGACAGTGAAAATCAATAACGTTCAATAATGCAAAAGGGAGATGATAATCATTTTAGGGCGGCTGCCGAAGGGAGAGGCTCCTACGCACGAGCAGGTAGAGGTTCTGCAGAACCGGAGTGTTTAATACAAAGACAAAGATATGCTGTGTGAAGCGTTAGGACACTTCAATAAAAGACTCCTCCTTCACGGCTTTTCGGGGTGGTTCTGAGTTTTGGCTTTTTGTGCATTGTGAATATAAAGTGACCAAACTGGAGGTTAATGTATGACATCACATTGTGGGGCGACCTCCACCGCTTTCAGGGGGAGGGGGAATGAGGAGAGCAAGATTATTGCCTTCCAAGGACTAATCCAAGAGAGCACCAGCGAGGTCGGACACTGATGTAGGAGTCCAGTTTGCAATCCCTGCCATTAATCATCTGAATGCTGTTCAACTGGATGAGGTTCTGCGTGGGTCACTCCGGTTCCTTCACACCAAACTCGCCCAAGCAAGCCTTCATGAACCTCGGTTTGTTGGTGCATGATGATCTGGGATGGTCAGAGATGCTGCTGCAATCCTCAGGAGCCCTCTTGACTTAATAACCTGCTGGTTCTGCCCTTTTCGGTATTGCATATCACTTATCTGCCTCTCGAAACATTCCGGTTGGGCGAACGGGCCAATCAGCTGTTTAGACATCAACCTCACAGACCGAAAAAATCCCGAAACTTGTCCCGTCCACTTGTTTGCCATTTTTGCCGAATTACTGGTTTCCTTTGTGATCTTCAACTTAAAACCAACAGAGAAGTGCTGCTGAGGAGTGAAGTACTTGATGAGCAGCCTTTTTTTATTCATCCCTTCCCTTTAGCAGTTCCAAGAAATCGGTCTGTTGCTAAGCAACTGTAAAAATAAAACAGCGACCTCGAAAGTCTGATAACCTCTGAACGCTTACGCGCTGATACATTGACTGCACATCGGTTCAAACATGGCCCTTAAGTGAGAGGTCCGCGTCTGAATAGCTGGAGGAGAAAACTAACTTTCGCCTGCGTGCCGGAAAAAAAAACGTTGAACGTGAAGCTGGTTTATTGCAGGGACTGGGATAGGCCTGAATTTAGTGCCTTCTCTACTTAATAAACTACTCTGCCAACATTTGTCTATTAGGAAACCCTTACAGATTCTCTTAAGTATGTTTAGTATGTTCTTCAGAATCATTCAGCGTTGGTGAAACGTAATTAAGTATATGATCATAGCATAGAGATGTGGCCCCCTCACAAATGTGGCCCTCGACTTTTCACAGTCACGGGGTCCAGATATCCCATAGCACATCTGGCACATCAGACCTGGTACAGGATCTAGAACACGTTCCAAAAAAAAACATCTGGTTCTCATCTGGTAAAGTTCTGGCTTTATGGTTTATCTGCAGGAAGGTGGAGCTGAGATGGAACACAGATGATGGAGCAGAAATGATGGGGCAGAGGTGATGAAGCAGAGATGGAGAAGTGATGGAGCAGAGATGATGGGTCAGAAATGGGGCAGAGATGATGAAAGAGATATGGAGGAGAGATGAAGCAGAGTTGAAGTAGGTATGATGGAGGAGAGATAGAGGAGAGATGACGCAGAGATGAAGCAGATATGAGGGAGAGATGAAGCAGAGATGATGGAGCAGAAATGATGGAACAGAGATAATGAAGCAGAGAAGATGGAGCAGAGATGATGGAGGAAAGATAATGCAGAGATGGTGGAGCAGAGAGGATAGAGCAGAGAAGATGGAGCAGAGAAGATGGAGCAGAGACTGTGCAGTGGTTCAGAGCGGGAGGTCGGTGTGGTGGTGGTGAGGTCTGGTGGTGGAGGTGGTGAGGTCTGGTGGTGGTGAGGTCTGGTGGTGGTGATGGTGAGGTCTGGTGGTGGTGGTGGTGAGGTGTG
>JAFMOD010000413.1:691255-704715 GCA_019802435.1 Corydoras maculifer | reverse complement strand
GGGGGGGGGGGGGGGGGGTGCCGCTGCGCGCGCAGGTTCGGACACGGGGACGTTAACAAACTGTTTCATCAGATTGGGCTTAAAAAAAAAATAATAATAATAAAATAAAATAATGATAATAATAATAAATAGACCGGGTTCTTTCGGGTTCTTTCGGGTTCTGTCGGGTTCTGTCGGGTCCTCGGCTCAGCTGGAGTAACTGTAGCACCGCATGGGCGTCGTGGTGGCGCAGTGGTCGGTGTTCTCGCCTCTCAGTCAGGTCCTGGGTTCGATTCCTGTGTCGGGTGTGTTGACTTTCTGTGTGGAGTTGGCATGTTCTCCGCTGGTCTCTTCAGGGAGTTCCGTTTTGGGTTCCGCAAAAAAGGTCCCAAAATACAGCGGGCAGTTGGAAATGAGCTGAGTCGGTAATCTAGATTGACTCCAGGTGTGAACCCGTGTATATATGTGTGTCTGCCCTGCGTTGGCATGGCGACCTGTCTGAGGGTTTTGCGCTGTGAGTGATGAGCGGATTATTTTAGTGAACGAGTTTATTTGAGATGATTTCATATTTCTAAACCCGATGGACGCAGAAGTAGAAATAGTTCTGTACATGGCGTCGCTTACATCACGTTACATCATTTTGCAGATGCCTTTAATCCGAGGCGACTGACGAGCGTCCCGGCATGAGGGGGGGAATCCAGAATCCAAGCGCAGCATCCGGTCCGTACTGCGGTGATACTGAGCTGGTGGTGGTGGTGGTGGTGCAGGTGTGTGTGGATCAGACGCCGCAGTGCTGCTGGAGTTTACTCGCTGTACACTCTGTTCCACTCCTGCACGTTAGTGCTCCACCTTGTGGCGGTAGAATCCGAGACAGTGGCTCTTCTGTTGCTGCAGTTTGTGTTAGTCACAGGACGCACCACCACGTCGTCGCACCATCGTCATCATCATGAATACTAATGCAGGAAACACGTGATCAGCATTGCGATGCATAATCTTCCTCACGCCAGTTCCCAAACCCGCTCTGCTGCTGGGACAGTGACATCTACTGGCTGCTTTAGGAACTTACAGCATGGATCTCACCAAAGTGCTGTGAAGTTAGAACTCTCCAGCCACGGACTCTTGATCTCTGTGTGTGAAAGTGGGTGGAGCTAAATGGTCAGAGTTCTGATGCATGTACCGACGACTAAATTAGGAAAATGGGGGGCACAAACGAAAGAAGCACACGATGCACACCGTAGGGCCAAACGAGGGCGTAGTTCATAGGGGTCGGTTCGTAAATCGACCACCTAACCATGCACTCTGTGGAGCAGGCCATTTCCTGCTGCAGCATGCCCGTGCCTCGGTCTCCAGACCCATTAAGGCTGGTTGGACGAGCCCGACGGACACACACCAAGGCCCCGACTTTAGCGCCCCCCGACGAGATGAATTAGAATGCAGATTGTGAGCCCGGTCCTCATGGCTGCTGATTCGGCGTGAGCGGGACGACAGCCTCCCACGGACGCTTTTAGAACAGAATCACATAACAGCCCTCGTCAGCGTGATGTGTAGGTGTCCCCATACCTTCGTTCATACAAGTGCATGCCCCGCGAACACACCCCCTTTTTAAAGGGGCCTCATGAGGACGCTCCCGTCGCGGCGGGACGTAGGCTGATTAACCCGCAGCACGACGCGCGGCGACCCGGCGGGAAGGTCTTTATGATTCACGCCTCGGTGTTGTACAGTCTGTAAAAAAGTATTTTTCAGCGACTTTATATACGACGGGCATTTCTTTTTTTATTTTTATTTATTTTTTAGAATATTTTTATTGGAAATATAAACAATATCCTTACAACAACAACTAACATATTCCACTTTTTCTTTTAAAACAAACTACCCCCCCACACAAAGAAAATACTATAATAATAATAAAAATAATAATAATAAAAATAAAAATAAAGGCGGCACTGTGGCTTAGTGGTTTAGCACGTTCTCCTCTCAGCGTTAGGGATTCCCGGTTCGAATCCCCATCTGGGTGGAGTTTCCATGTTCTCCCCGTGTCCGCGTGGGTTTCCTCCGGGTTCTCCGGTTTCCTCCCACATTCCAAAAACATGGATCAAGTTAATTGAATTCTCCAAATTGCCCCCTATAGAGTGTGTCTGTGTGAGTGAGTGTGTGTCCAGTGATGGATTGGCGCCCTGTCCTGGGTCTATCTGCTCAGCGCCCGAGACGTTCTCCCCTGGATGGGCATGGGGAACCCCACCGCGACCCTAATAGAGGATAAAGCGGGAGATAATGAATGAATGAATGAATAATAAAAAATATATGTATATATATTGAAATTATATAGGCGGCACGGTGGCTTAGTGGTTTAGCATGTTCTCCTCTCAGCGCTAGGGATTCCCGGTTCGAATCCCCATCTGGGTGGAGTTTCCATGTTCTCCCCGTGTCCGCGTGGGTTTCCTCCGGGTTCTCCGGTTTCCTCCCACAGTCCAAAAACATGGATTCAAGGTCAATTGAATGCTCCAAATTGCCCCATATAGAGTGTGGTTGTTTGTGTGAGTGTGTGCCCATTATTTTCCGGGTCTAGGGTCGCGGGGGGGCGGGGGGTGGTGGTTTCCCCAATGCCCATCCAGGGGAGATAGTTTTAGGCGCTTGGCAGATACACCCAGGACAGGACGCCAATCTATCTCTGGACACACACACACTAAATGGTGGTTGGCATGTTCTCCTCCCAGCGCTGGAGACCCAGGTTTCGAATCCCGATCAGGGTGGAGTTTGCATGTTCTCCCCGTGTCCATGTGGGTTTCGTCTGTGTTCTCCAGTTTCCTCCCACAGTCCAAAAACATGGATTCAAGGTCAATTGAATGCTCCAAATTGCCCCATATAGAGTGTGGTTGTTTGTGTGAGTGTGTGACCATTATTTTCCGGGTCTAGGGTCGCGGGGGGGGGGGGGGGGAGGTTCCCCCAATGCCCATCCAAGGGAGAACGTTTTAGGCGCTGGGCAGATACACCCAGTACAGGACGCCAATCTATCTCTGGACACACACTCACTCACACAGACAGACTCTATATGGGGCAATTTGGAGACTTCATTTGACCTTGATCCATGTTTTTTGGACTTGTGGGAGGAAACCGGAGAACACGGAGGAAACCCACGCGGACACAGGGAGGACATGCAAACTCCACCCAGATTGGGATTCGAACTGGGAATTTCTAGTGCTGAGAGGAGAACATGCCAAACCACTAAGCCACCGTTCCTAATCATGATAATTCTATATTATAGACCGTAGCTCCGTCTCGGTCCGTTCAGGACGCGGTTGAGTTTTTTAAGGATCCACCGCGTATTCTGTGTGATGGAACGTCGAGAAGACGAAACCCGGAGCCGAAGCCGGACGGAACCGAGCCGCTGAGGAGGACAGTGAATTGTCTTGACGAAGCCAATCAGAATAAAGTAGGTCTGCTGTCATCTAGGTCAGCGCGCTCTAAATACACTCGTCCCATGGAAAATCCGCAGCTTTTTAAAACATGACCAGCTTCCCGTGAAGGATCCCGAGTTTCACGAGCCGAGGCGCGGGAACGTCAGTCAGACGGTAAACCCCGCCCACCGGAACCCCAGAGAACACGAGCGGCAGAGTGGAGCCGGTAATAATCATAAACATCCATCTATGATCTCCCACTTTATCCTCTATTAGGGTCACGTTCCCCATGGGGGGGGGGGTTCCCCATGCCCATCTAGGGAAGAACGTTTCGGGCGCTGGGCAGATGCACCCAGGACGGGGGCAATCTATCGCTGGGCACACACTCACTCACACAGATACACTATATGGGGCAATTTGGAGAATCCGATTGACCTTGAATTATTGACCTTGACTATTCCAGGTTCGAATCCCCATCTGGGTGGAGTTTCCATGTCCTCCCCGTGTCCGCGTGGGTTTCCTCCGGGTACTCCAGTTTTCTCCCACAGTCCAAAAACATGGATCAAGTCAATTGAGTTCTCCAAATTGCCCCATATAGAGTGTGTGTGTGTGTGAGTGAGTGTGAGCCAGCAATAGATTGCCCCCCTGTCCTGGGTGTATCTGCCCAGCGCCCGAAACGTTCTCCCCTGGATGGGCATGGGGAACCCCCCCCCCCCCTCCATGGATGAATGAATGATATTGTTCTTTATGTAGAGCAACAGCTGGACTACAAACTGTAATTGTAGAACTACAAAGTCCATCTGTACGGTGGTGGACAGGAGGTCTGGTTCCGTCGTCTGAGCGTTATTGGTCTTTAGGTCTAACTGCGCGTAACCATCCAACGTGTTATTTTAAACTCATCTCCTTGAAGCCGTGTGTGTGTGTGTGTGTGTGTGTGTGTGTGTGTGTGTTAAACTTCGTCTCGACTCATTAGAGCCCCGGTTGCTGCAGTCAGTGTTTTGTCAGCGCAGCAAATTGCTTTCTATTCTAACCCCCCCCCCCCCCCGAAAGCTGGCATTGCCCGTTAACAGCGGCGAGTTCAACCTCCCATCGACATCAGACGAGCGCCGCCTCACCCTCAGCGGTCGTCCAGTGTGCTTACGAAATGAGGCTATAGCGCCGCCTCACCCTCATCGCCCCGGGGGTCCTGCAGCGTGGCCCTGCCCGTCAGGGTGCGGCGCTCTTAACTCTCGTTGCAGAGAACGAGGGTTCTGTATTACGTTAAACCCCGTGACCTGACCCCATCCACGCTGATGTACATGGGCGTGGCCCCCCGGGGGGTTGAAGTGTGTGTTCTTGAGCGTGAACCTAAAGCTTTGGTCATTTATTGGACGCTTTTATCCAAAGCGACTTACAAGCTGGTGGCACGGTGGCTTTGTGGTTTGACATGTTCTCCTCTCAGCACTAGGGATTCCTGGTTCGAATTCCCATCTGGGTGGAGTTTCCATGTTCTCCACGTGGGTTTCCTCCGGGTTCTCGGGTTTCCTCCCACAGTCCAAAACATGGATCAAGTCAATTGAGTTCTCCAAATTGCCCCATACAGAGTGTGTCTGTGTGAGTGAGTGTGTGCCCAGCGATAGACTGGCGTCCTGTCCTGGGTCTATCTGCCCAGCACCCGAAACATTCTCCCCTGGATGGGCATGGGCCCCCCCCGCCCCGACCCTAATATAGGATAAAGAAGAAGATAATGGATGGATGGATGGACTTACAAGGTGAGCACAGGGTTCATCACAACATCCCTGGAGCAATGAGGGTTAAGGGTCTTGCTCAAGGACCCACATTGGTAACTGCAGTGGACCTGGGATTCGAACCCACAACCTTCAGATTGATAGCCCAATGCCCAACCGCTCCCCGATAAGGTCTGAAGAATGGAAGTTCAGTCCCTGTATCCTCAGTGTGGGTTCCTAAGGGTGGTGCGACCGAGCCCGTGACCTTCAGGTGCGTCCATCTGCCTGCCATTCACAGGCTCCGCCCACTTTAATGAACACATCTACTATATATTACATTTGGTCATTTATTAGACGCTTTTATCCGAAGCGACAAGGTGAGCACAGGGTTCATCA
Source organism: Corydoras maculifer (assembly GCA_019802435.1). Classification (NCBI taxonomy): domain Eukaryota; kingdom Metazoa; phylum Chordata; class Actinopteri; order Siluriformes; family Callichthyidae; genus Corydoras; species Corydoras maculifer. The sequence goes on along the minus strand of JAFMOD010000413.1, from coordinate 699,239 downwards.
CAACATCCCTGGAGCCATGAGTGTTAAGGCTCTTGCTCAAGGACCCACATTGGTAACTGCAGTGGACCTGGGATTCGAACCCACAACTTTCAGGTTGAAAGCCCAACGCCCACTAACCACTGACCTACTACGCCCGAAAACTGCGGGCAGAAGATTGTTCACATGAATTATTATTATTTCTGAGCCGGGTTCCGTGGGTAACCTTGTCTCGACCTCGTGCAAGTCCTCTAGGGGCCGAACGCCCGGGACTCGCCCGTCTCTTTGTTTTGGCCCCGCTGACGGCGTGTTCGTTCCCCGCACGGCGGCTCGATTAGAACCCGAGCTCTCTCTTGAGTGTTAAGGCTCTTGCTCAAGGACCCACATTGGTAACTGCAGTGGACCTGGGATTCGAACCCGCAACCTTCAGATTGAAAGCCCAATGCCCACTAACCACTGACCTACCACGCCCGAAAACTGCGGGCAGAAGATTGTTCACATGAATTATTAGTATTTCTGAGCCGGGTTCCGTGGGTAACCTTGTCTCGACCTCGAGGGGCCGAACACCGGGACTCTCCCGTCTCTTTGTTTTGGCCCCGCGGACGGCGGCTGGATTAGAACCCGAGCTCTCTCTCGCCTCGTTCGGAGTAGAAAATGGCAACCGGAGCTGGCAGTTTAATTCCACGCTGCTTCGTCGCATTCATATCTGTCAGCAGGTCGCTGCATAATTAGCTGTGAATATCTGCACAGGTTTCCATGGTGCAGCAATCCTCTCTTCGCAAAGAGGCCAGCCCACACACACACACACACACACACACACACACACACACACACTTACACTCATGCACGGTGCAGAACTGTGTCTTTAGCACATTCTCGTGATTAGCACCGGCGACGGCGGGTTTGGCATGTCCTCTCGCGCCTCGCCGCTGCCAAACATTCTGAGAAATGCGGCCCTGAGACTCAGTAATGCCGCCCGCCCCCCGCCAGCCACTCTAGAACAGGTGAGCCGCCTGGTTCTACATGGGACGGTCCAGTGAGAGAACCGCAGCGTTCCATTGAAGGGACGTCTGAGGGTTGGGGTGCCGTTCTTAAGGCCGTGACGGCGAGCGTGGTGTTCGGTTGAAACAACGCTGTCCTCTCCCGCCGTCCTCCTTCCTCCCGCCGCGCCGTTTCAGCGTCGGTGCCGAGCTACGAGCCGAACCTATTCGGCATGCTGATTCCCCCCCTCGCACCCCCACCCAACCCCTCACCACCCGCCCGACCACTGTGGAACCACCAGCCTCATTTATTAACCCATAAAAGGGACACGATAAACATACAGACCGTTCGTTAAGCCTTCGCTTATTCATTCATTCATTAACTTCTGCTTTATCCTCTATTAGGGTCGCGGTTTCCCCATGCCCATCCAGGGGAGAATGTTTCGGGTGCTGGGCAGATACACCCAGGACAGGGCGCCCATCCATCGCTGGGCACACACTCACGCTCACAGACACACTTTATATGGGGCAATTTGGAGAATTCAATTGACTTGATCCATGTTTTTGGACTGTGGGAGGCAACCGGAGAACGCGGAGGAAACCCACGCGGACACAGGGAGGACATGGAAACTCCACCCAGATGGAATCCCTAGCGCTGAGAGGCGAACGTGCTGACCACTAAGCCACCGTGCCGCCTACTGTGGATTCAAATGTAGGTTATTTATTATTCATATACAGCGGTTCGAATCCCCATCTGGGTGGAGTTTCCATGTCCTCCTCGTGTCAGCGTGGGTTTCCTCCGGGTTTTCCGGTTTCCTCCCACAGTCCAAAAACATGGATCAAGGTCAATTGAGTTCTTCAAATTGCCCCATATAGAGTGTGTGTGTGTGAGTGTGTGCCCAGCGATAGATTGCCCCCCTGTCCTGGGTGTATCTGCCCAGCGCCCGAGACGTTCTCCCCTGGATGGACATGGGGAACCCCCCCCCCCCCACAACCCTAATATAGGATAAAGCGGAAGATAATAAATGAATGAAAGCTTTTTTGTCTTAACCCTCTAAAGCCTTGGGAGCTCTCCAAGTTAGCACTCCCTCTACTGGGGATTTGTGAGATCACATTCCAGACATCGAAGAACAGGATGCAGGTACGAATCGAGGAGGAGGTGTATCTAATAAAGTGGCCAGTGAGCGTTGCGTTAACCTTCCTATATTGCTTGTCTCCTCCTCGTGAACCCGACCAGCTAAAATCCCCCACTGGGGGCAATCGCGCAGGGTTTAATATGACGGACCGGCATCCCTCCGAGGGCGCACCTCCACCTTGTGGCCAGCGGGTTCCTAAAATGCCGCAGCGCCAGCATGAGGACACTGATCGTCTCATCTGGTGTGAGGTTGTCCATGTTGTCCTTCTGCTCTTGAATGGAGGCGGGGCTTAAATACAAGGATTTACAATCCCATTTGCACAGGACCTATAAATCACCCGTCCGTCGCTCGGCACCGCTTCATTATCCGTCGCTCCCGAAACAATGTGGCTGCTCGTCCACGTCCGGCGGCCGTATGTCATCTCGGAGGACTCTCGGTGCTAATTGGTCCTCCGTAGCGGTTCCGGTAAATTGCTTGCGATGTGCCAGCTTTTTCCTGCCACTCTCGTTTTGCATCAAACTGGAAGTGGAGCGCGGCGGCCGAGCAAAACCCCGCCGCCGTTCACTTCCCAGCCCCTTATTAAAACACTCTGCAGCCGGCCGGGTCACGGGAGGAGAGGCGAGGGAACGAGAGCGAGAGAGGGAGCAGACACGGGAGTGGAGCCCGTACCCCGTATCCACCTCCATCATCCTCTCGGTTCTCGGTCTCAGTCTCCGCACGTCAGTAAACATTCCATTTAGCGGCGACCTTTGGTTCCGCCAGCGCGTGAGAACAAACGCGGGTCCATTAAGGCCGAGCGCTCAGACGCGCCGGTTCTACGAACCTTATTTTGACTGGACGTTCCCTCCAGAGAGATTCCCACAACGAACGCCGCCACCTGCAGGGGCGTCTCCTCCGCTCGCGGGTTCTCGGAGGTGATGCCAGCCGGCCCGAGGGGTCTGATGGACTCTGGATGTTGAAGTCCTTCGGGTTCTACGCTCTGCCTCTCTGGGGAGAACATGCAAAACAGAGCCCTGTCCGTCCTGTCCGGGAATGGAGACCAGTGGTCATCAGTCTACTTATGGTAACATCCATCCATCCATTATCTTCTGCTTTATCCTCTATTAGGGGGTGGTTTCCCATGTCCAATCAGGGGAGAACATTTCGGGCGCTGGGCAGATACACCCAGGACAGGGGGACAATCTATCACTGGGCACACACTCACTCACACAGACACACTCTATATAGGGGAATTTGGAGAACTCAATTGACTTGATCCATGTTTTTGGACTGTGGGAGGAAACCGGAGAACCCGGAGGAAACCCACGCGGACACGGGGAGGACATGGAATCTCCACCCAGATTAAGATTCGAACTGGGAATCCCTAGTGCTGAGAGGAGAACATGCTAAACCACTAAGCCACCATGCTGCCCCTTATGGTTACATAAGCGTCCATATTAAATAGCCTTGTCATGGCGACTAGAACGTCTTAGAACGTGATATGATGGACTCTGGGTGTTGTAGTCCTTCAGGTTCTACGTCCTGCTTCTTTGTGTGTCGGTTATGATAACAACACTTCATGTTCTAGACGTTCTAAGACGTTCTAGACGTTCTAAGACGTCGCAGTGGCATGGCATTACGTTACCATATGGGGGCGGCACGCTGGCTTAGTATTTAGCATGTTCTCCTCTCAGCGTTGGGGATTCCCGGTTCGAATACCAATCTGGGTGGAGTTTCAATGTCCTCGCCGTGTCCGCATGGGTTTCCTCCGGGTTCTCCGGTTTCCTCCCACGGTCTAAAAAACATGGATCTAGTCAATTGAGTTCTCCAAATTGCCCCATATAGAATGTGTCTGTGTGAGTGAGTGTGTGCCCAGTGATAGATTGCCCCCTTGTCCTGGGTGTGTCTGCCCAGCGACCGAAACGTTCTCCCCTGGATTGGATGGATGTAACCATATGTAGACTGATAACCACCTGGTCTCGATTCCCGGTCAGGACGGTCAGGGCTCTTTTGCATGTTCTCCCCTTATCTTCATACATCTCCTCTCAATTCTAAAAACAGGAGTGGTGATGTCATAGATCCTTTAGGTGTTTTGTAGGGTGCTGTGCGCGTCTTCCACGTCACGTGAAAGCGTCCACCGCATTTTCACGGGCAGCTCGGCGGATGGATACGATGACATAACCCACTCTGCAACGTTCCGCCTCTTCCTCCTCCTCCTCCTCCTTCTCCTCCTCCTCCTCATGACACGTCACTCAGCCCGTTCTCCCGCCGATCGGAACCTCGAGGCTTTAAAGAGGGATGTATGTTCATCCGTGTGGTTAATTATATCGGCGGTTCTGTTCCAACACACTCTAAACCGCGCGAACACCGACCCTCGCGTCGGCAAATTGGACTATCTGTCGCCTCCCCCCCCGCCCCCCCCGTCTCATTAAGTCTCTCCTAACGAGTCACGTTTGGCCAGCGAATGGCATCCGGTAATGAATTTTGGGCCGCGCTCAACGTGTGCTGCGTTACGGATGATAACGAGGCCACCTAAACGATGAGCACTGTAATTAGTGTCCATATAAGTACAAATTACAGCCCTGGACGCCACCGGATTCGGCTGTCAGCTCGCCGTCGTCTTGTCATGTCCATCAATTATCGCTTCATTACATCACGCTCTGGCCAACGCTCGGTGTGGGGGGGGGGGGGTATTTACGGGCCACTCTGTAAGGTTCACCTCACTGGTTTTCGACACTCTGTCCACTTTGTCAGCTCCGCTGAGCAGAGACGGACTTTATGCTTTAATAATTACATTCTGTAGTGGGGGCGGCACGGTGGCTTAGTGGTTTTTCATGTTCTCCTCTCAGCACTGGGGATTCCCGGTTCGAATCCCCATCTGGGTGGCGTTTCCATGTTCTCCCCGTGTCCGCGTGGGTTTCCTCCAGGTTTTCCGCTTTCCTCCCACAGTCCAAAAACATGGACAAAGTCAATTGAGTTCTACAAATTGCCCCATATGTGAGTGAGTGTGCGCCCAGCGATAGATTGGCGCCCTGTCCTGGGTGTATCTGCCCAGCGCCCGAAACGTTCTCCCCGGATGGGCATGGGGAACCCCACCACGACCCTAATAGAGGATAAAGCGGAAGATAATGGATGGATGGACATTCTGTAGTCCATCAGGTCCTCTATGTACCGTGTTAGTCCTCATGATTCTGGTTTTAAATAATAAGTAGGTATCGTTTGGGTGGTGGACGAGTCCCAGCAGGGGTCCTGATGAGGTCACGATCATTGGAGAACAGAATAAAGGAGACTTATTCATCTTTATGGTATTTGGAACTCATTAGAGGACATCATTTTGAATTCTATAATTAATTTCCAACACAATACAACATTATGTCCTAAACATTTTAGCCCTCACTGTAAGGGGCACATACTGTAGGGGACGTCCATTGTTAAAAGCAAAGTTTTAAACCATTCATGTTTCTTTTATAAGGCACCAGAAGGTCCATACGGGACGAATCCTCTGAAACAGGGTACAGCTGCATGAGTGATCTTTTAAAGTGAGACTGATGGAGACATCGTCCTGTACGTCTCTGACTCCGTCCGCTCAGCAGATGGAGCCACGGCATCATTTTTAAAGCACATGGCGTCCGGTTTGACATGCGATCGGATTGAAATGCTGGTTTCCCTCTCCCCCCGCGGCCCGAGAGACTTCACCCCGGCTGCGGCAGCGTCGCAGCATCCTCTCATCAGGACCGCGGCCGCCTGAAATCTCAGAGCCGTCCGGGAGGCGCAGGGAGGCGCTCTCATTCGGCTCAGCCGGATTCTCATTTTTAAAGCCGAGCCACATTACGGATTAACGCAAAACGAGGGCTTTCATGCCTCGTCATAATTTGCACGCTCTCGATTTTGCGTCGTACCAGAGGTGACGAAATGACAACTTAATGCACATCCGCCGTCTTGCACTCTCTCCCTCGCTCCCTCGCAGTTTCCATGGCAACGTGCGGCATGGCCGCGAGTCGGCCCACTCGGCCGGCGTCACTCTGGCTGGGGAAGTCGGGAGCGGCGCGCTCCGGGGCCGCTGCGGCTCCGCTCACGGGCTCCTCTGCCCCCGACCCCCGGGCTCCTTTCACGCACAGCTGTTCGCCCATGTCCTCCGTTTCGCTCCGTCTGGGGAGGAGGTGCTCAGACAGACGGTGACGAGGTGGAAACCAGACCCTTAATGTAAAGTGTCAGCTCTCTCAGGGTCACTGCGCCGCAGGCCGCCGGACAATGCCGGGACGTTACGTATGTGCAGCGACAAACGGATATGATGGGGCGAAGGGTGAAGGGTTTAATATTACAACTGTCCATCAGACGTCTGGGAGATGGATGGATGTCCGTCACTTCAAATAAGCACGCTGTAAAAGCTCAGGGCCTTCCCCAAACTGTCAAACACTACTAATCTATACCTCCAGCCAAAATTATGTATATCCACTATATTTTTTCCCTATTATTTTGTATTTAAACATAATTGCCATGTGGTATGTATGTGTATTTGTACATAATCGGTTACGCAGTAGGTTCTTTCAGGCACACTATATTTACCATATTTACACCAACTACTTCATGTTCACTGTGTATTTAAACAAACTAAAGCAATAAATTGTGAGAGGTTGTGTTTTATTGTTAATTAATCCCATAAAGAGGTGTAATTAGTCCCGACGTGTACAGTTCCATCTCTTTCCTGTGATTTATTCACAATAACACACAGTGTTTTATTGCTTCTATGAAAAAAAAAAACAAGGTTCGATTCAAAAATACGTTCATTAAAAGCAAAATCGTTAATACTCTGCTCCTCCGCGACGTAATCTAGTCCGTTTTTTGCAGCCGACACTGACTGACGTGGAGTTAAATGATTCCGATTCCTCTAATAATCAAATACTGCCATCCAGTGGCCAAATTGCAGAACACACACTGTATAAAAAAAACGGTCACAAAAGTTATGTATTGTATTTCACCCGTTGAGACGAATGTGAAGCTCAGAGGTGTGTGTTATGGTCGATGATGTCACGGCTGGACAAACGGCTCAGCCAATCAGATTACAGAAGCGGATTTATAATCGCTATTATACTTAAAAATGCTAATATTGCTATCGGTAGCTTTGTTATTGTTACTCTTTTAATAACTGTGCTCATCCTCAAAAAAACTAAAGAAAAAAACAACCCAAGACATCAGAGTGATACGTCCTCCATAGCGCCACCTTACTGTGGTGTAGCTTACAGATGCACTGCAGCTTTAGCATTTACATTAGTTTTACATTAGGTCTAAATTCATGTTAGAAATGTTGAACATCAGTAAAAACTTAACAGTCATAGAAATGAACGATGTGTACTTGCCCCTTTGCCAGGATGAGCGCCGGGATAGGCCCCAGCACCCCCAGAGACGCTGATTAGGATGTGTAGCTTGTAAATTGGACGAACGCATGTTGTTATTAGGATCACGGCCGGGACACTTGCTCTGTGAAGTTGATGGAAAGTTGTTTCGGTGGTTTTTCTTCAGACTGAAGGTTCAGCGCATTATTCATTCATTAGAAAGTCGTTCCCGCGTTCCGGAGCGGGATGAACAGTAATGGAAAAATAGATTGTTGATGAATACATTACAGACTTAATGGGATTTGTGCACTGAATCCACAACACGGTGATTAGCAGGATTCTGAGATCATATTTCTACTGCGCTGTATGTGAGCACTGAATATAAATCTATATAAATATAAACGGTAAAAAGTTTATTATATTAAAGATAATAAATCAAGCGGCACGGTGGCTTAGTGGTTGGCATGTTCTCCTCTCCGCACTAGGGATTCCCGGTTTGAATCCCCACCTGGGTGGAGTTTCCATGTCCTCCCCGTGTCCGCGTGGGTTTCCTCCGGGTTCTCCGGTTTCCTCCCACAGT
>JAFMOD010000413.1:665913-691079 GCA_019802435.1 Corydoras maculifer | reverse complement strand
TTCTCCAAATTGCCCCATATAGAGTGTGTGTGTGTGTGTGTGTGTGAGTGTCTGTGTGAGTGAGTGTGTGCCCAGCGATGGATTGGCCCCCCGGGGGGTTGAAGTGTGTGTTCTTGAGCGTGAACCTAAAGCTTTGGTCATTTATTGAACGCTTTTATCCAAAGCGACTTACAAGCTGGTGGCACGGTGGCTTAGTGGTTTAGCATGTTCTCCTCTCAGCACTAGGGATTCCCGGTTCGAATCTCCATCTGGGTGGAGTTTCCATGTCCTCCCTGTGTCCGGGTGGGTTTCCTCCGGGTTCTCCGGTTTCCTCCCACAGTCCAAAAACATGGATCATGTCAATTGAGTTCTCCAAATTGCCCCATATAGAGTGTGTCTGTGTGAGTGAGTGTGTGCCCAGCGATGGATTGGCGCCCTGTTCTGGGTGTATCTGCCCAGCGCCCAAGATGTTCTTTCCTGAATGGGCATGGGGACCCCCCCCCCCGCCCCCCGTGACCCTACTAGAGGATAAAAGCGGGAGATAATAAATGAATAAATAATAAATCACTATAGAATACATCAGGACATGCACACGTCCTATATACCACTCATATTGGTTTACTGAGACTTCGGATACTCAGATGACCCCTACAACCCAAACCCTACCTGTAGGTGGGGCTACTCTTACTGTGCATCCTACGCAAAATAAATAGAAAACAACAATTAAATAGGATACATAGATTATTGATCATACAGGCAGCCAGCAAAGGGTTGGTGTCTTACTGCGTGCCACTTATTCTGATTTTCAGAAAGAAATACTGCGTGCACTTCGCTGTCGGCATACCAAGACATACCTGTAGGTGGCGCTACTCTTAATGTGAATGTACACACATGTTGCCGACAGACGCAAATGAAATAATCAATTAAAAAACAACACAAAAATAGGATACATACATACTGATCAAATCCTGATGCTGCTGCGCTGACGGTACGGAGACACTGGGGGGAGCCCTTGTCTTTCCCGAAGCTTAGAAAATGCTGCAATGCTCAAGAATCAGAGGTAGCCAGTAAAGGGTTAGCGTCTTACTGCACGCCGCATGAACCGGCAGACGGAAAAGTGGCGATGTGATGTAAGGTGTTGGGAAATAATGGTAGCTATTGGCTGGCTCTAGGTTCGACTAAAGACACAAACAAAGGCCACACCCCTCTGAAGATCTCTATCGCTGATACTCGGGCACCCCGAGCTTTTTAACCTTTAACGCTGGGAACAATACTTGGCTTCAGACCGATCCACAGGTGGAGTAAACCACGGAGGCACGGCGGCACGGTGGCTTAGTGGTTGGCACGTTCGCCTCTCAGCACTAGGGATTCCCGGTTCGAATCCCCATCTGGGTGGAGTTCCCATGTTCTTCCCGTGTCTGCGTGGGTTTCCTCCGGGTTCTCCGGTTTCATCCCACAGTCCAAAAACATGGGAATTCTCAAAATTGCCCCATATAGAGTGTGTCTGTGTGAGTGAGTGTGTGCCCAGCGATGGATTGGCGCCCTGTCCTGGGTCTATCTGCCCAGCGCCCGAGACGTTCTCCCCTGGATGGGCATGGGGAACCCCACCGCGACCCTAATAGAGGATAAAGCGGGAGATAATGAATGAATGAATAATAAAATATAAAAGTGTTCCAAAAGCCAAATCTCTGTGGGTTCGTATTTTTAAAGATATAATTTAAGAAAGACGACAGACTCTCACCACCGTCTTCTATAAAGCACAGGATGCTCCGGGCCGAGGCATGAGTGAAACCTACTCTCCACGCAGCAATCTGGGTCCCATTTGCAGCCTGAAGCAGCACTTTCATTAGTGACCCCCACACCCCCCACATGGCAGCCTCGATTATCCTCATCCCGCAGCCCGCGGGCCTCGTCGTCAGATGATAGTGGGTGAGTGCGCCCTCCCACACTCCTCTCTAAACATATGTGACCGTGTTCCGGCGTTCGCAGGACCTCTGTGGAAGCGGAGTCCATGGCACACCCCAGAAATGGAGGACCTGGGGGAGGCTTGCTCCACTTCCCTCGCCCCCCCCCCCCACACTCACTTTATTAATTCATTTCTACTGTATTTGTGTCATGAGGTCTATGGAGTGGCGTTATTTGATGGAGTGGGGGTGTCATGAATTGGTGCTTCATTTAAGACACCTCTTCAGCCAATCACCAGCAGAATCCAACTGGGCTTCTCTGCTGTTGTAGCCTATCCACCTCAGGGTGTATGTCTTTAGTTGCTTTAGTTACAATACTGTCTGTTTATAGAAATACTGAAATCAGCCTGTCTGGCACCAACAACCATGCCCTAGACACACACACAGCTCCAAACACAAAACTCCCAACAGTATGCCTTTCCATTGGAATCTTTATGCAAATAAGGCCACCAAACCACACCCCCACCATCCATATAAGGTAAAAAACGGTCCAGATATGGGTCGACAGGCCACAAACAGCATCCCATTCGCTCCCAGACATTGAACTCCCCCGAGCTCAGGGGTCTATGTTTGACTGAACGATCTTATATTAATAAATACAGAAAGAAAAAACATACATTAAAAATATTGAAGGAACACATCAGGGGTGATTAAAGCAGGACTCATTACGCGTTCAGGCGTCCGCATTCTTTTGGCCCTGCTGTGTCGCTGAATGTCACGCTGCCTGTGATTTCTAAATCATGAACGTCCTGATCTGTGAGCACCGCGGTGTGACACTTACCAGCCCGGCTCGCCGGCTAATTATCCTTAATGAGGTAGTTTTTCCACCGGAGGGCAACACATCGCACCCCTGGGTTTTTAAAATGAAATATTCGGCGCATGGCGTTGCATTACGTACGCCGTCCAATCGACTTTGAGCCCAAACTAAGCGTATTTGAGAGGACGCTTGGATGTCAGTACTCTACAGCTACAGATGTGACCCGACTTTGTGGTTTTGCGACCGGAAAACAACGTAGCTACGTGTAGCAGCATCACGGTGCGGAGTCGTAGTAGCTGGATGTTTATGCGGTGCACTGTTCCATTACAGCTGCGCTTAGGTTTTAAGTCCTTCCAGTACTCTGAATGGACAGAAATAGCATGTGCTCCAGGCCTGGGATTTGGGTTCATGAGACGTGTTCCGAAATAGCTCCCTCTCTGGCAGGACGCCTCTGATATCATTCACACCACTCACTGCACGTCCTCTATATTTACACTCGGCTTAATTGGTAAATTTCCTACAATTCTCTGCCGTTGCTGTGAATCAGCCGCTGTGTTTCTGATGTTGAACCGAGACTCGGGACGCAGCGGCGAACGAGAGCCACAGCCGCGTTTCTGATCCGGTTTTATTGACGTTAATGAAGACGTGACGTCTGGGTTTTAATCCAGACCTTAAGTAATAATCATTACTGACACTTTGGGTGGTGTTTAATACAATTTACGTCTTATGGGGAAGCTCTAATTTAATTGAATTCAATAGCAAAGCATGCAAGGGTTGGTCTGTGTGGATTTTGTATGTTCTCCCTATGTCTGCAAGGGTTTACTTCAAAAGTGTGGTTCAGGTAAACTACAGACTTCCATCCATCCCTTCCATCCATCTTCCACGTAATCCTCTACTAAGGTCGTGGGGGGGGGGGGGGTTCCCTATGGGGGAACGTTTCAGGCGCTGGGCAGACACACTCAGGAGAGGGCGCCAATCGAATACTGGGCACACTCACCTACACAGACTATATAGGGCAATTTAGAGCAGCCAATTCACCTTTGATCCATGTTTTCGGACTGTGGGAGGAAACCGGAGAGCCTGCAGAAAATCCACGCGGACACGGGGAGAACATGCAAACTCCCCACAGATTGGGATTTGAACCTGGATCCCCAGCCCTGAGAGGAGAACATGCTAAACCACTAATCCACCGTGCCGCCCACTAGAAAGACTTACCTTGAGTGTGAATTGAGGTGTGCATGTGTGTCTCATCCACTCACCACCACCACCATGTCAGCGCCACTACAGAGCATCCACCACCCTAATAACACCTGCTCTGTCCATGGTCCTGATCCTCAGAGAACAGAGTGAAGGGGACTAACAGAGTCTGTCAGGGAACAGATGGACTACAGAACGGAACTGTAGAACTACAAACCCCATCTGTAAGTTGAGTGGAGCTGATATGATGGAGGACGAGGTTAAAGCAGTTTGTTAAGTCAAGTCAAGTTATTTATTTCTAGAGCGCTTTTTACATCAGTACATCGTCACAAAGCAGCTTTACAGAATGAAAAGCCTTTAAACCCCCAAAGAGCAAGCCGAAGCGACAGTGGCAAGAAAAAACTCCCTTTTATGTTGTTATTTAAGGAAGAAACCTTGTGAGGACCGAGACTCAGTGGGGGACTCCTCCTCCTTGAGCGGCCAGGCAGCAACAACAATGTAGGAAAGCCATGTACAGATATTAAACAAATGGAAAAACTAACAACAGGAAAACTATATGTGAGTCCATTAGGGGGCGTCCTGCAGGACCGACAGTCTAATTAATATTCAGGTTCCATCCAGTGTTCGTCGGCAGAGCCATGGATCTCCAGGAAGCCGGTCACACCTCAAAAGAAACAGACAATGAAGGCAGTTAGAGCTAATAATAAAGCACAGCATTTAATTAATATGTAATTTATTGACACAGTTCAGTATGTGACTCCGGCATCACTGACTAGAGCAGCAGAACTAAAAGAGGCAGATACTGCAGGCTCTACATAGATGAGATGGCGCCCCAGAACAGCATCATTTCAGCACCACACCCCCCCATTAATGATGAGGTGGGTGAAGCTGTGAAACGCCAGCATACACTGATCCCAGATTACCCCCCAACACAGCCAAGCCTGAGATCTACATCTTTATCTACAGGGGATTAGTAAACGCAAGATTAAATAAATGTGTCTTTAATTTATTCTTAAAGATTAATAGTGATTCAGAATCACGAACGGTAACTGGAAGGCTGTTCCAAAGTTGAGGAGCCTTGTGGGAGAACGCTCCTCCACCAGCAGTCATTTTATTTATTTTAGGAGCTAAGAGTAGACCAGCACTTTGAGATCGGAGCTCACGTGTTGGCTTGTACAATTGAATCAGCTCACTCAGATACTGTGGAGCCTGATTACGTAGCATTTTATATGTTATTAATAAAATTTTGTACTCAATACGAAACTTAACTGGTAGGCAGTGCAAGTTTGATAACACAGGACTGATAGGATCAAACTTTCTGGTTTTAGTTAAAACTCTAGCTGCAGCATTTTGCACAAGTTGTAATTTCTGTAATGATTTATTAGAACATCCTTTGTCCACGTGTTGTGCTCGGTGTCTCGAGAGCGACGAGTGGAAATGAAAATAACGGCCCTGTGTTCGCGTTTCAGGCTCGTGTGGATCCCAGAGTCAGCGCTCGCTGGTCGTCGTGTCAGGCCTGAGATCGGAGGCATGGACGATTTAATTGGCTCTCGCCGGGGCCCAGCGGATTTGGATAGGAGGCCCGGAGATGCGGCGGGTCAGCGAGACTGAAGACACTCGGAGGCGCCGGACGGCTTTTCTGTCCCACCAGTGATAATCTACGGAGGATCCGCAGGCGCTCAACATCTGAGCGCAGGCTTCCGAACATACTAAAGAGCATCCCGCCTCGACTTCCGGTGAGTGAAAGAGACGTGGTGCACGGCGACGCCCGCTGTGGGCCAGCTGGTGCTGTCACCCGCGGGCGTCGTGGTAATGACCATGCTGACCATGCTGACCATGCTGGATTTACTAAAGATGCGAAATGCAGAGGGTACTGCCATCCCAATCGTCTCGTATGTTGTTGTGAAGGGTCGCTTATTATTAAATGATGGAGTGAAATAACGGCAGCCTGAAGTCCAGAAAATGTTTATATGAACCTGTTAAAGTCGACTAAAGCAATAGGTACGAGAGGGCGTGGCTTTATTGTGAATGAATCAAGGGAAGGAGGTGTTTTTAGGCCTTTTTCCTGTGATTTATTCACAATAACACACAACCTTGAATGTCTTATAACACACAATAATAATAAAAACAAGGTTTGATTCATAAATTCGTTTATTAAAAGCAAAATCTCTGGGTGGAGTTTCCATGTTCTCCCCGTGTCTGCGTGGGTTTCCTTCAGGTTCTCCGGTTTCCTCCCACAGTCCAAAACATGGATCAAGTTAATTGAATTCTCGAAATTTCCCCCTATAGAGTGTGTCTGTGTGAGTGAGTGTGTGCCCAGCGATGGATTGGCGCCCTGTCCTGGGTCTATCTGCCCAGCGCCCGAAACGTTCTCCCCTGGATGGGCGTGGGGAACCCCACCGCGACCCTAATAGAGGATAAGCGGGAGATAATTGCCGGATTCGATTAATGGATTCGAAGTGGCGTGTTTGGTTCTGAGGCCGGCGTTCCTTGTGTGTTCTAATAACGAGCATCCTGCATGTCTGCTGAACGCTGTGAAACGTGGCGGTGCGTCGCAACGCAACACTGATGAACACGACCAGCTATTAATCCGGCGTCTGTTTACTATCCAGCTACTTTATTAGCCACTTATTTTGTTAGTCCCCTTCACTGGCTTCTCTGATGAGGACTCCCCACAGAGCCGGTCCTCTGTGTCCGCAGGCTCGTAGGCGGTGGATGGAGTCGGATGGTGGCGCCGTTTTAGTCGGATGGTGGCGCTGGGGGGCCGTTTATCTGACGCAGGTGTCCGAAAATGTCATCCTTTGTTGAGCGCCGATGGCCGAACGGAAACATTTGTGAATGGATTCTGATTGGTCGAGGCAGTTTCAGCGCGGAACCCGTTCTCCCTCTCTGCCCTTGGACCAGGTGTTCTCTTTAGCACCTTCTCCTCATGCCTCGGGGAGGGGAGGAGGCTGAGCAGGGCGTTTACACGGCTCTCCAACCAACCATCACTCCCCTTGGTGTCCACCGCCAAACCTGTCCATGTGTGATGAGACACATCCATTGTGTCCATTGATGTCCATTCTGTAGTCCATCGGTGGAGGATTCTCAGTACTGCAGTGACACTGACATGGTGGTGCAGGTGTGTTGTGCTGCTGGAGGTTCAACCCTGTATTCAACCCGCTCACTGTATTACACTCTGTTACACACCTCCACCTTAGTGCGCCACCTTGTGCCAGGAAGCCTTAACAACGACACGCAGGAGTCGAAGCAAGATTAAAGTGGGGCGGCACGGTGGCTTAGTGGTTCTCCTCTCAGTGATAGGGATTTCCGGTTCGATTCCCTAGCTGGGTGGAGTTTCCATGTCCTCCCCATGTCCGCGTGGGTTTCCACCGGGTTCTCCGGTTTCCTCTCACAGTCCAAAAACATGGATCAAGTTAATTGAGTTCTCCAAATTGCCCCATATAGAGTGTGTCTGTGTGTGTGAGTGTGTACCCAGCGATGGATTGGCGTCCTGTCCTGGGTCTATCTGCCCAGCGCCCGAAACGTTCTCCCCTGGATGGGCATGGGGAACCCCACCGCAACCCTAATAGAGGATAAAGCGGAAGATAATGAATGGCTGGATAGATTAAGGTGTGTTTGTGTTACCTTTTACATTCGGTGAGCACTCTGAGGATTCAAACCTTCATCCTTCAGGGTTGGATGAGTTTGCTTCATGGATTGCTGGATGTTCTTCAGGTTCTTCATGCCCGGAACGATCAGATATGTCGATACCATCAGGGGTTGGGTTGAGAAAGTGGCTCCATTAATTCGCCAATTATCTTCTGCTTAGTCCTCTACCAGGGTCATGCCCATTGGCCCCCCCCATGCCCATCAGGGGAGACCGTTTCAGGCGCCGGGCAGATACACCCAAGACGGGGCGCCAATCAATCGCCGGGGAACCAACCCACTCACTCACTCACTCGGCAAACAAATGGAACAGATAAGGACCTTCCCCAAAATGCAAGGCAAGGGGTTTGGTGGTCTTCACCTGGGGCGTTGAGACCTCATTGGTCCCATGAGTCCGAGTCCATCGGTCCACGTCGTACTTACAGATGATTTTCTCGTTTCTTTTGTCTTTTTGTTCGTCTCACATCGGCACCGCCGCCGTCACACATCCAACACTCACTGCGTTCTCTTTAATCAGCCCTAGAACAGGGTTCCGCATGAACAATCACTTATGCACAGATGAGGCGCACTTCATACCTGCACCAACCCCCCCCCCACCCGCCCCGCCGCCGCAACCCCCCAGTGTTATTTTGTTTAAAGAGTCAGAGTCAGTCTACGTCCCTGCAGAGAGGAATCCTTAATCGGCTCCTCCACCTGCCGTAGAACACCAGCGCTGTCTGTGGTTACAGGTGGATTTAATCAAGCACTCCGCTGTAAATTACGGACTTTCAGATGCCTCCAGCTTAGTGGCAACAGTTTGGGGAAGGCCCATTTTTTGTTACAACAGGTCCAATGCACACTCCCTATATGGGAAAGTGGATCCCCCATGGAAGGCTCTGGGAAGGTTGGTCTCTAGAGAGAAAAAGATAGTGGGTCTACCCTGGGAAAGTGGGTTCCTTACAGAAGGGTGGGTCCGTCATTTGGAGAGTGGGTCCCTGGTATGGAAGGGTCGGTCCTGGAATAAAAATCCAAGGGTCCACTGTGGGAAAGTGCAGCCTCAATGGAAGACTGATTCCTTGATTGGGAAGGTAAGTCTCCAGAGGCTGGATCCACCATGGGAATTTGGGCTCCTTACTGGGGGATGGGTTCTCAAATAGGAGGATGGACCCCTAAATAAAAGGACGGATTCTGGAATAAAGATGGATCCACAATGGGAAAACGGATCCCCAATGGGAGTCTGATTACTTGATTGGGAAGTCTTCAAAGGGTGGGTCCAGCATGGTAATGGAGGATAGGTCCCTCAATGAAAGGGCCCAAAGGAGGCTCAATCCTCGATTAGGACACCTTTATGGTCTCCAGAAGGTGGGTCCACCATGGAAAAATGGGTTCCTTATGGCAGGATGGGTCTTCATATGAAGGGATGGGTTCTGGAATAAAGATTGGTCCACAATGGAAAGCTCATTCCTTGATTGGGAAGGTGGGTCTCCAGAGGGTGGTCCTCTATGGCGGGATGGGTCTTTGAACAAGAGTGTGGAACCTCGAATGGGTTCTGAGTCTATCATGGGAAGGTGAATCCACCATGGGAGGCTCATTCTTTGGAATGGGAACGTTGGTCTCAAAAGGGGGTGTCCACCATGGGTAGGTGGGTCCCTTATTGGAGGCTGGTCTCTCATGGGAAAGTGGGAACCTTTTTGGGAGTCTTTGAATTGGAGGTTGGATCCATCATGGGAAGCTGGGCCTTCCCCAAACTGTTTCCTCTGCTAGAGGATCATTAGCTTTGGAGATTCCTTCACTGGAAAAGGTCTGGTTTCCTCAAAGTAAGTGGTGCGCCCTCATCTTTAAACGATGACCGGGTTATTACTGTTATTAGTTTTAAATAAAAAAAGGCCCCAGATTAATGAAGTGGCTCACAGTTAACACCCCCGAGTGCCGAAAACCAGCCTGCACCCCCCCCCCCCTCTGCCCGTTAGCCGAGCTGGAGATGCCGTTTGACTCATGCTAATGGATCAGACCAGAATATCTCCGTCTGTGGTTTTTATGTAGATCAATGGGCCCTGTTGCCATGGCAACAGCGACAGATGGCGCATAGCTACGCTGCAGTACAGTCGTGAGGAGAGAAAGTCTGGAGTCCCTGATGAGAGAACGTGGTGTAGCGCCGGTTCCTCTGGTTCTGCTCTCTCCCCGACACCCACTCGCGCTCCGTTCGCGCCGGCACGAGCCGTCGGGTTTCGAGGCGTCGCGGCGGCGTCTCTGCCGTACCTTGCGGACCCGGCCTCCGCCGTGTCCCGTGCCCATTTATCTTCGGGAGTGGGACCGGGAACGGCGGACGGGACGGACGCCAGCCAGCGCCTCGCCGTGAAGTCGCCGTGAAGTCGCCTCGAAGTCGCGAATAATTAAATGAACAGTAACGAGATCGGAGCTCACTGCGCACCGAGGACTATTCATCAGCAAAGAGTTATCGCCTGTACGGGTTTCGGGAAGTCGTTCTAGACCCAGAGCAGGATGTCACGACACATTGGGGCCCAGCCTTGCGACCTGAAGGTCCCTGGAAGGACCCGATTCCCGGTCCCAATAAGTACTACGGCTGAGGTGCCCTCGGGCAAGGCGCCTAACCCCAATTGTCATGAGCGCCCACTGTTCTGGAAATGTGGTCTCACTTCACTCAGTATATGTTAGTGTGCAAAAGTTTGGGGAAGGCCCTAAGCTTTCAGAGCGGCAGACCACTTTAGTGTTGTAGGTGTGATACGTAGGCGTCAGTTTATAAAGTCCCACAGAGACACGATCTAATGGAGAGGAACCTTATTCTGTAGCGATGTGAAAGACTCCCGCCGCCGCGTCCATCTGTCGATCCATCCCGCTGGATCGAGGAATCCGTGGTGGGGAGGTGGTGGTGATGGTGGTGGTGGTGGTGGTGGTGGGGGGGGAGTTCGGTCGACCCCGAAGTCCGGAACGCGCTGGATATCTCATTCCGTCATGGTTTGGCTGACCCAGAGGCGGCGGGACATGCGCCCGCATCCTGCCGCCCACTTCCTCTTAGGGCACTCTATCTGCCGTCCGCGTAACCGAGTGAGAACGGAGCGGAGGATTAGGTAACCATGGTAACAGAGAGCCCGCAGGAAAGCCGAGTACCAACACGGCGTTCTACGGATTCACATTTCCGCTCGAGACAGCCGAGTTAATGAGGCGCGTTGTGCGCGTTCCGAACGAACCCGGAGCGGAAGGCCGTGGCATCCCACCTGCGGGCGTGGCCGTGGATTCAGCACCTCCCTGAATGAGAGTGGATCCAGGGGTCCTGAATCTAAAAACTAGAATGAGGAAATACTAATAATAATAGTGATAAAAATAATCCTTTTATTCATTCTTTATTTTCCGCTTTATCCTCTTTTAGGGTCGTGGGGGGGGGGGGTGGAGGTTCCCCATGTCCATGCAGGGGAGAACGTCTCGGGCGCTGGGCAGATAGACCCAGGACAGGACTCCAATCCATCGCTGGACACACTCTCACTCACACACACACACTCTATATGGGGCAATTTGGAGAACTCAATTGACTTGATCCATGTTTTTGGACTGTGGAAGGAAAGCGGAGAACCCGGAGGAAACCCACGTGGACAAGGGGAGAACATGGAAACTCCACCCAGATGGGGACTCGAACCGGGAATCCACTAAGCCAGCGTGCCGCCTAATAATAATAATAATAATAATAATAATTGAATCTAAAATATTAAAAGGAGAACATGCCAAACACCAATCCATGAGTTTAGGGATCTAGGACACCGGTCAGTGGTCAGACGTCTTAAGTCGCCCCCTGGTGGTTTGTAAAAGAGTATATAAACCTCCACAGGGTCCTAAAGATTAAGTTTGCCAAATAGGGTGATCAAAGCATTTTTGTGGAATTGTAATGGACACACACACACACACACACACACACACACACACACACACACACAGCCCTGATGTTATTTTGGCAGCAGATGTTCACCAATCTCTCCGATTCAGATCTGTTTCTTATCTCCAGCGGGACAAAGAGCCCACAGCAGCTGTTTTGTTCTGTGTTCTGTTCGGGTTCTTTAACAGGATGTGCAGAACCTCAGACAGGTGGCGGGTAAACACGGCTTAATAAGGTTTCGGGAATTAACTTCTAACATCATTAAAAACATAACGAAGCGGTGAACCGGTCGCTCCGTCGATGACGAGACCTCCAGTTCTATCCAGTCTATACATCCCGGACAGCGTGATAATCCATCTCACTCACACACACACTATATAGGGGCATTTTGGAGCAGCCAGTTCACCTTCAATCCATGTTTTGGACTGTGGAAACCCATGTGGACAAAGAGAGAACATGGAAACTCCACCCAGATTGGCATTCGAACCCTAAGCGCTGAGAAGTGGGGGTGCTGACCACTAGGCCACTGCCCTTAGATAATAAGATCTCGAGTTCTATCCATCCCTATATAATAATGCCCATCCAGGGCAGAACGTTTCGGGGGCTGGGCAAACACACCCAGGAGAGGGAACCACTAAAACACACAGACACACATTATATGGGGCAATTTAGAGCATTTCGGGCGGCACGGTGGCTTAGTGGTCGGCAAGGTTCGCCTCTCAGCACAAGGGATTCCCGGTTCGAATCCCCATCTGGGTGGAGTTTCCATGTCCTCCCCATGTCTGTGTGGGTTTCCTCCGGGTTCTCCGGTTTCCTCCCACAGTCCAAAAACATGGATCAAGGTCAATTGAGTTCTCCAAATTGCCCCATATAGAGTGCGTCTGTGTGAGTGAGTATGTGCCCAGCGATAGGTTGGCGTCCTGTCCTGTGTGTATCTGCCCAGCGCCTGAAACGTTCTCCCCTGGATGGACATGGGGAAGGCCCCCCCCCCCCCCCACGACCCTAATAGAGGATCAAGCGGGAGATATTGAATGAATTTAGAGCATTTCCTTTACATTGAATCCATGTTTTTGGACTGTCCGAGGAAACCCGAGAACCCGGAGGAACCCCACGCGGACACGGGGAGAACATGCCAACCATCCCCTAGCAGATGTTCCGACCGCCACGCCTGCCGTCACATCGAGAACCTCTACTGTTTGTTGTTTCTGTAGAACTACAACATCCTTCGGTGGAAGGTTCGAACGAGGAGGTGGAGCTAATAGATAAATGGATGAGCGGTCAATACTATGATGTCACCTCATTTGAATAATTTTGGGACATAAAACCTTATCTGCGTGGCGTCAGTGCCGATGCGCCGATACAAGTCCGTCTTCGGGGGAGTCGCGTAAGTCGGTGCGATCAATCCAAAGGCCCCCGGAGAACCGTTCACTTAGATGGACCTCCTGCCAAGAACGGTCATGCCGTCCATCCATAACGGCGTCTCCCGGGTTCCGTGCCAAGACCCTGATCTCAGCATTAAAAGGCCGATCCGAACGGCGGCAGGATAAAGCTGATGTTTAATAAACCCAGCGCCGGCTGAGTGCTCCCGGGGGAATCGAGCGGCGTGGTGCGGATCAGAGCGGCCCTGTGGAGGCAGGGGGCCGAAACGAGGGCCCTTGGCTGGGGCCGCACGGAGGCGAGGGGCCCCGACGGTGCTGACACGTAGCCTGCCTAAAGGTCGCACGGCCGAATCCTGACCAGAGGTGGTGCAGATAGATGTTATGTGGGCCTTTTCTGTGGGCCTGCAGTTCCACATGTCCACCAGAGGGGCAGTCATCCTTATTTATGATATATCCTTTTATTAAATAACTGCCGGCGGCACGGTGGCTTCGTGGTTTAGCATGTTCTCCTCTCAGCGCTGGGGATTCCCGGTTCGAATCCCCATCTAGGTGGAGTTTCCATGTCCTCCCAGTGTCTGCGTGGGTTTCCTCCGGGTTCTCCGCTTTCCTCCCACAGTCCAAAAACATGGATCAAGTCAATTGAATTCTCCAAATTGCTCCATATAGAGTGTGTGTGTGTGTGTGTGTGTGTGTGTCCAGCGATAGGTTGGCGTCCTGTCCTGGGTGTATCTGCCCAGCGCCCGAAACGTTCTCCCCTGGATGGGCATGGGGAATACCCCCCCCCCCCCGCGACCCCAATAGAGGATAAAGCGGAAGATAATGGATGAATAAATAACTGCTCTGTTCTATTCAGATCTAGTGCACTATATCTAGTGCCTGTAACCGGCTGTAATGGCTGCAGGCTTGAAATTAGGACACCGAGTGCGAGAGGAACGTGTCACGTGGACCTCATTCTGTTCTCAAATAGAACGTGGAGAACAGGGCACCTCCTTCAGAACCATATGTCCGAAATTAGATTCACATATCGGGGTTCCAGCCACGACGGAACGTTCTGGAGGTAGAACCTGAAGAGTTCTCTGGCCCTGACATTGAACCTTGTAGGATGGTGTCACCGTGGAACATCGAGCACAAGGCCTGATGCAGATTAGAACCTGCTTAGGGTCATGATGGCAGGTGCTGAATCCTATCCCGGCAGTCGCAGACCGGTGAGGTTGTGTCCTCATGATGTTGTCATGTCTGTGGCTCCAACCTTTTCAATGCTGAGTATGAAATTGGGGGTGGTGCGGTGGCATGGCGGTTCTCCGGTTTCCTCCCGCAGTCCAAAAACATGGGTTCAAGGTGAATTGGCTGCGCAAAATTGCCCCTACAGAGTGTTTAAGTGAGTTAGTGTGTGCCCAACAATGGATGTCCTGGGTGTATATGCTAAGCGTCCAAAATTTTCTCCCTTTGGATGGGTATGGAGGACCCACTCCACCCCCCCCTGCAACCCTAGTAGAGGATTAAGCGAAAGATAATGGATGAATGGCCTCCTAAACCACGTCGGAGTTCATAATGAACATATTTTTTTTAGATTTCTAGATTATAGAATGCCACATGACTACAGTTGTCCGTAGGGGGCGCCGCTCTGGTGCAGCTCCATGTCGGCTGAAGGACACGTCTGGCATTTTATTCCGAATACTTAAAATGCTCCGCGTGGAAATCCGAGGCATGACACGCCAACGTGAACGTGAAAATTGAAGTCGCTAGTACGGCGATCAAAATTTGCCTCTCAGCACTAGGTCATTCCCGGTTCGAATCCCCATCTGGGTGGAGTTTCCATGTTCTCCCCGTGTCCGCGTGGGCTTCCTCCGGGTTCTCCGGTTTCCTCCCACAGTCCAAAAACATGGATCAAGTCAATTGAGTTCTCCAAATTGCCCCATATAGAGTGTGTCTGTGTGAGTGTGTGTGTGTCAAGTGATAGGTTGGCACCCTGTCCTGGGTCTATCTGCCCAGCGCCCGAGACGTTCTCCCCTGGATGGGCATGGGGAACCCCACCGCGACCCTAATAGAGGATAAAGTGGAAGATAATGAATGAATGAATGAATTACTGCTCTGTTCTATTCAGATCTAGTGCACTATATCACATATTTATAGATTTATAGATTATAGAACGCCACATGACTGCAGTGGTCTGTAGGGGGCGCCGCTCTGGTGCAGCTCCATGTCGGCTGAAGGACGCTGGTGATGTGACGTGAAAGCGTCTGGCGTTGGCATTTTATTCCGAACCCTTAAAATGCTCCGCGTGGAAATCCAAGGCATGACACGCCAACGTGAACGTGAAAATTGAAGTCGCTAGTACGGTGATCAAACTTCGGGGGCAAAGGGTGGGGGGAAGGGGGCAATCTTGTGATGGGATATAATAACAGCGTAGTCCCGTAGTCGTAATCCGTGAACATCTCGATACTTCTCTCGTTATAAGGCGGTTTGAAACGGCGTCCCGGCCCCGTACCCGTGATTCATTTCACCTAAACGCTCAAGTGAGCGACAGATCATTTGGGACCGGCGCGATAACCCGCAGGATTATTCACCCGCACGACGATCAGAGATGGATCTCGGCCTGCGTGCCGAGCGGCGAGACCGAGGCCGAGCGGGTGGAGAAGGCGAGGACGCACTTTCTCATCAGGAACATCGTGGTCATATTTCCAGCGGGGAGAGCCGGCGTCCACCCGCTTCAGGTCTAATTTACTATCCCGGCATTCAGCGCGCTGCACAAGCCGTGCATTAGAGCCGCAGGTTTGGCTCTTTAAGGGGGAGATCCTTGCACATGCGCAGGGACGATTAACTGAATAATGGACTTATTAATCGCCTCGTTTGACTCGGCAACACTTCGTTCCGGCGGTCAGGAAAGGTCATTTTATTTTCTCAGACTAAAGAGACACTCGGATGTCCATTTGTCGGCGGCGGCGACGGCGGCCCGTGTTTCTGACGTGTTTTTTTATTTCAGGGAAGAAATAAAAACAAACCAGGTGACCACAAGCGTTCACGGACACGTCCGCCGGGTAAATGATTATATATGAGGACATCTCGCCTTGTCTGGACTTTTGGGGAATCCCCTGTATATGGACAGCTTCCTAAAGTCCATCCATCGTGGTGGTGGTGGTGGTGGGAGGGGGGGTTCCCCATGCCCATCCAGGGGAGAACATTTTGGGCAGATACACCCAGGACACGGTGCCAATCTATCACCGGGCACACTCACTCACACACACTATATAGGGGCAATTTAGAGCATCCAATTCACCTTCAGGAGCCGGCACGGTGGCTTAGTGATTTAGCATGTTCTCCTCTCAGCGCTAGGGATTCCCGGTTCGAATCCCCATCCGGGTGGAGTTTCCATGTCCTCCCCGTGTCCGCGTGGGTTTCCTCCAGGTTCTCCGGTTTCCTCCCACAGTCCAAAAACATGGATCAAGTCAATTGAGTTCTCCAAATTGCCCCATACAGAGTGTGTGTGTGCGTGAGTGAGTGTCTGCCCAGCGATAGATTGGCGTCCTGTTCTGGGTGTATCTGCCCAGCGCCCGAAACGTTCTCCACTGGATGGGCATGGGGAACCCCCCCCCCCCCCCCCGCGACCCTAATAGAGGATAAAGTGGAAGGTAATGGAAGGTTGGACTTCACCTTCAATAGGAGGAAACCTGAGAACCCGGAGGAAACTCACGCGGACACAGGGAGAACTCCACCCAGATCGGGATTTGAACCTGGATCCCCAGCGCTGAGAGGAGAACATGCAAACCACCCACTAGAATGACTTATTCATAGAATGTGTGTGTATAGAGATAGTGTGTGTGTGTGTGTGTGTGTGTGTGTGTGAGTGTGTGCCCAGTGATAGACCCTAATAGAGGACAAAGCGGGATGGACGGATGGATGGATGCTTGACTTTACAGTCGACGGCAGATGAGGCGCGTTTTGTGACGTCACGTCCCCATGGCAGCGGTAACGACTCCGGTTGCCAGGCGTCCACCGCCCATGCGCACGCGGCCGCGCATGCCCACTTCGGGCCAATGCGTCAATTTCCGACGGCGTCGGCTGTTGTCGGTGGCGCGCCGGTCTCCCCGCCGCGTCTCTCGTGTCCTGCGCCGCGGTGAAGGTGGGGGGCGGGGTGAGTGCAGGGACTCCCGCGTCCGCGTCGTGCGCAGCCGGCGGTGCGGATCAAAGGAGCGTCGTCATGGCCGGACACGGGCGGGGACGCGCGCACGAGCCCGGGACGGAGCCATAGAGCGCGCGCGCGCGCGTCTGCGGCGGATCCGTCAGAGAACGAAGTTCTGCTGAGACGCGCGGAGGCTGAGGGAGGACGGGATGTGACGGGATGTGACGGGATGATGTGATGATGGGATGTGATGCTCGGACCGAACACCTGGATTTCGCGCGGAATTAAACACCCGAGAGACCGAAACCCGATGGACAATTACTCGACGCTCCAGCGTAAGTTCGAAGCTTTGTTCTGACGTCCCTGTCCAGTCCGCGTTGCCTGCGGTCGGTCCGAGGTCCGAATATTGATTCCTATGACTTGGAATGACTTCCAAGCGGGCGGCACGGTGGCTTAGTGGCTTAGTATGTTCTCCTCTCAGCGCTGGGGATTCCCGGTTCGAATCCCAATCGGGGTGGAGTTTGCATGTCCTCCCCGTGTCCGCGTGGGTTTCCTCCCACAGTCCAAAAAACATGGATCAAGGTCAATTGAATTCTCCAAATTGCCCCATATAGAGTGTGTGTAATTGAGTGTGTGTCCAGCGATAGAGTGAGTGAGTGCGCCCTGTCCTGGGTGTATCTGTAAATATCATCACATAACCCCATACCGCGGCGGCACAGTGGCTCAGTGGTTTAGCATGTTCTCCTCTCAGCACTAGGGATTCCCGGTTTGAATCCCCATCTGGTTCTCCCCGTGTCTGCGTGGGTTTCCTTCGGGTTCTCTAATTTCCTCCCACAATCCAAAAACATGGATCAAGTTCTCCAAATTGCCCCATATAGAGTGTGTCTGTGTGAGTGAGGTTGGCGTCCTGTCCTGGGTGTATCTGCCCAGCGCCCAAAACGTTCTCCCCTGGATGGGCATATTCCCGGTTTGAATCCCAATCTGGGTGGAGTTTCCATGTCCTCCCCGTGTCCTGTGGGTTTCCTCCCACAGTCCAAAAAACATGGATCGGGGGGGGGGGCGGCAGCGTCAACAATGTAGGCCAGCCGTGTACAGATAGTGTGGTGATCATGTGACCCGTATCTAACAATTAATAACCGTATAATTCATGGGAGGGCGTTCCGCAGGACCGTCGGTCCAATAGAAATCCAGGATCCATCCAGTAATTCTGTAAGCTGTTACTAAGCAAACAAATTTTGGGAATTGATATGGAAATAAAAATACCGATGACATTTGTATATATGTTATAATAATGTATATTGTATTTATGTTATATTAATAATTAGCACGCTGTGAAATGATGGATTAAGGACTATTAGGTGAGGGATGCATCTTATAACATGACGTATAACCCAAATATAACCCTGCATCAGAGCAGAGGGAGTGAGAGAGGCCGGCTGAGAGACAACCGACTGACCGCCCACTTTAAACTTTATGAATGAGCTGTAACAGCCACCACGGGATCCGTAAACCTGAGAGCCTGATAGGACGTAACCCCGAATGAACACCTTGGCCTCGATAATGGGTGGCATCGATAGCTCGTCAGGCTGCGCCCTGAGCCCGCTGCCGTTATCCACAGACGTGATTTATACTGTGTTAATTGAAACAGCGGAGATCGGCCACCTAAAAGGCAGGGCACGGACCGCGGCGACCTCCATCTCTGCGGGGACGCTGCTCCATCACCGAGACGCGAGGTACGGAAATTCAGCCGGGTTTATCTGCCAAATGCTGCAAAATGGATGGGGGGGGGGCGTCATCGGTACCTTTTACCTCATACATTCATTGATGTTGCGTTCTGAATGAAGTGATGGCGCTGCCATGTTTGCTTGTTTGCAACTCCCTACGCCCCCCCCCCACCCCCTCCTGAAGAACATGTCCAGTACTTGGTGGGATTGTAATTTTCGGATTTCCATTTGGTTCCGAAGCAGCTCAATATAATCCATTTAAACAATTCATTAACGGGAGACGAGAGGCGGTAGGGGTTCATTCATTCATTCATTTATTATCTTCGGCTTTATCCTCTATTAGGGTCGTGGGGGGGGGGGTTCCCCATGCCCATCCAGGGGAGAACGTCTCGGACGCCGGGCAGATCCACCCAGGACAGAACGCCAACCTATCGCTGGGCACACACTCACTCACACACACACACTCTCTATGGGGCAATTTGGAGAACTCAATTGACTTGATCCATGTTTTTGGACTGTGGGAGGAAACCGGAGAACCCGGAGGAAACTCACGCGGACACGGGGAGGACATGGAAACTCCACCCAGATGGGGATTCGAACCGGGAATCTCTAGTGCGGAGAGGAGAACATGCTAAACCACGAAGCCACCGTGCCGCTGCGGTAGGGGTTATGTGATGATATTTAGTGGATGCTTTGTTAGAGTTTGTTAGGTTAGTGCCTCTGCCTCGCTGAAAGAAGGTCCCGGGTTCGATTCCCGGTCGG
This sequence comes from Corydoras maculifer, assembly GCA_019802435.1. Taxonomy (NCBI): domain Eukaryota; kingdom Metazoa; phylum Chordata; class Actinopteri; order Siluriformes; family Callichthyidae; genus Corydoras; species Corydoras maculifer. Next base: position 671,684 of record JAFMOD010000413.1, on the reverse strand, counting down.
GGGCGAATCGGGTCCGCATGTCCTCCCTGCACCCGTACCCTGTGTGTTTACTCAAGGTAGCCCAGTCTCCGCCCACATTCCCAAAACAGTCTGATGGGTATCATCTATAAACCATGGTTGAGGACAAACCTGATGACAACCTTTAGCATGAAACTGCATGAATCAGAAGCATTAGTGACGGGATAGTACACACACACGTATTAAATCAAGCACCTTCCCATGCATTTTTGGATTTCGGACAATTGTATGCTTTCGACTTTGGGAGAACAGTTTGGGGAAGGCCCCTTTTCCTTGGCGAGCACGGTGTATCAAAGCTGGAATCTGAGATAGTATCTCATTATCTCATTTTTTGGCGTAAAATATGCAACTGCTGATCGATTTATCAGTTGACGATAACCATAGGAAGACGGTAGAACACAGAGTGTCTGGATGGACACGCCCCCTTTTCGCTCATGGTCCCAGTTCCACGTTCCGTAAAGATGGACTTTGTAGTTCTCCAGTTCCGTTCTGTAGTCCATGGGTTTGGGTTCTACAGTTCACACTGTGTACTCTGTTCTGTAATGCTCAGGACCCCAGTAGTGCCACCACAGAGCCGGTGTTATTTGGTTCCTATCCCAGCAGTGCGACTGCGGTGAATGTCCGAACGAGGACGGAACCCTGTCGACGTGCAGACCCTACAGACCTGTTGGGTGTCTCGTCGGCGGAACATGACGGTAACGTAGGTTGAAGTGGATCCGTCTGGGCGATGAACCGATGTGCAATGTGTTGTTGCTCTTCAGAGATAAACCGGCTTTTCTTCTGCCGGCCAGATGGGGGCCGCCGGGACTGGAGCCGGGCCAGGCGGGGGAAGAAAGGAGAGAGTGTCAGGACGGCGTACCCCTGCCAACGGCTGATTGGTCGGTAGAACAGATTCTTCGCTGAGATTCACTGACGGACTTTTAACGTCATCGTCAGATGAATTGCGCTCGACGTCCAGATGTCCCAGATGCTTGTTTTTTTTTAATTGACATCAACAGAATCCCTTTTAATTACTTTAATTCACCCGTGTGTGGCGCTGTAGCACGTTATCATCTTTAGACTGATTACGGTGTAGTTCAACCGTATACACAGTAGGGCTGGGACGATTATCATCTAAGAAATAATCACGATTATTACGATTATTATGCCATCACTAACTTTAACATAAAGGATATAACAGTGCGCCGTTCTTTAGGTTTGTTATTTCTTTAATGTGTAGGCAAAAAAAATAAAAAATCAACGTAGGGATTTTGCTGAATATTAAAATAAAACAAACAGATGAATTAAATTTAAAATTTATTCATCTGTTTGAAAAAAGGCGGCACGCTGGCTTAGTGGTTGGCACGTTCGCCTCTCAGCACTAGGGATTGCTGGTTCAATTGCGTTCTCCAAATTGCCTCATATAAAGTGTGTGTGTGTGAGTGAGTGTGTGCCCAGCGATAGATTGCCGTCCTGTCCTGGGTGTATCTGCCCAGCGCCCGAAACGCTCTCCCCTGGATGGGCATGGGGAACCCCTCCCCCTCTATTAGGGATAAAGCTGAAGATAATGAATAAATGTTTGAAAGAATTCCAGGTTTTTCCTGTAAAAAAACGAATAAACAAGTGTGAAAATACGTGGAAGTTTTTTTTCCGCCGTCCAGTTACCTGCATAATACGTATTTTACGAATAAACGTCGTCATGACGACGTTAAGTTGTGCTCACGATTAATTAATCGTAATGTTTTTTTATTGTGATTAATTGCAAAAACGATAAATCGTCTCATCCCTTATGTATAGTACTTATTACTGTCTTATCAGTCTGGTTCCTACCGTTTAGTAGGCGACGTCGCACACTACATACTAACATAATATGCATACTAGGGCAGTATGCAAAAACCTTCAGTGTGTCTGAATACACGGTCGGCATTAATTATTCGGTGATCAACGTGAACTCCATTCACTCTAAAACAGAGCGTACTCCATTCAAACTGGCTCCGACGTTTTAGTATGAGACGTTGCACACTACGCACTAAATAGTAGGTGAGGGCAGTATGCAAGAGCCCTCGGCGTGTCCGGATCCACAGTTCGGTTCCATTGGTGCATTGCAGCATCTCGGGCTCAGATGGTATCAGCTGATGCAGACGGCTGAAGTTTTTACTCGCAGCGAGGAGTTTACACTCTGAAAATACCCTGCGCTATTTTTAGCTCCCGAATTTGGAGTACGGTTGCAGCGTCGCGGGGAAGACGAAGCTGTTCTGTCCTCCCATAATTCACCACGCGCTCCTAACGAGACGGATCCATTACCTTTCGTCAAAGAGATCCGGGGAGTTTTATAGAGCTGATGTACGTTGTACGGTACCAGTCTAAAGTTTGGACACGCCCCCTTTTCACTCCATGTTCCCGGTTGCACACAACGTAAAGATGGTCTTTGTAGTTCTGCACCTCCATTCTGTGCTCCATCTGTTTGTACATACTGTGTACTGTGTTCTAATAATCAGAACCCCAATGGTACCACCACAGAGCAGGGGTTATTGGGTGGGTGCTTTATTCCTATCCCAGCAGTGTGATTGAGGTGTTTAAATGAAACTGTAATGACCCCCCCCCCTCGCCACATCAGTGTCACTGCAGAACCGACAATAAACAATCCACCACCCAAATGATACCTGTTCTGTGATGCTCCTGACCAACAGAGAACCAACAGGAAACCAACAAGAACAAAGAACACAGATGGACTACAGTCTGGAATTGTAGAACTACAAACTCCATCTGTATGGTAAGTGGAGGACATGGGTGATGGAGTGAGAAGGGGGCGTGGCCAAACTTTAGCCTGGTACTGTTTTCTATGGTCTCTAATATTCAGAACCCCAATAGTACCACCACAGAGCAGGGATTATTTAGTGGGTGCATAAGTCCTATCCCGGCAGTGTCACTGCAGAACTGACAATAAACAATCCACCACCCAAATGATACCTGTTCTGTGATGCTCCTGACCAATAAAGACCAGAGAACCAACAGGGAACCAACAACAACAAAAGAACACAGATGGACTACAGTCTGGAATTGTAGAACTACAAACTCCATCTATATGGTAAGTGGAGGACATAGAGGATGGAGCCAGAAGGGGGCATGGCCAAATTTGGACTGGTACTTTTGACCTTCCACTGGAGGTGGGCGTAACCCGCTGGTCTCTGCACCTCTGTGGGACCTCCCAAGCATCAGACCCCTGTACCAGTGTGTACCATGGGGTGGCGCTGTTCAACCCTGAGGTTTTACAGGGTTCTACAGATAACGTATGAAATGTTTCTTACGTAAGTCTCACGTTTTCGGCAGAGTGAGTCCTGCAGCGCCTCCATCTCCACTGCCTTCATTCTTTTTTTATCAGATTTTTTATTCGATGATAAAAAGGGGCGGGGTCATGCAGAACCCCCTCCCTGCCCACTGTGTTCCACAACGTGATGGAAGTGTTGGAAGTTCTTCCCTTTGGTTCGTCTCTGCGCGGTTTAAATATAGCAAAACCTGAGGAACTGCTGATGAAGGCGCTTTGATCTTTGGATTTTTAATAAATGGAACCTTTAATGACGTCACATGTTCCCCTGACGAGGGCTGCGCTGTGCCGAGACGCCAACCGAATGCTAATTGCGGTGATTTGGCTTGATTTCCGTTTGTTGGCGCGCGCTGGTCGCCCCGGGCGGCTGATGACTGATCTTCTGATTTTAGCGATGGCCTGCGCTACGGGTTACGTCACCAACGTTAAGACGCTTCCAGCTTTGTGGAAACAGTTTGGGGAAGGCCCTTTATTAGGCAGTCTGGTGTGAAGGATTTCCACAAAGCTGCTTTCAGCCTTACTGAACATCTTTGGGATGAATAGGAATGTTGAATAGGAATGATTGCATGCAAAGCCTTTTGATTCCGCATCGGTGCCTGACCTCAGAGTTCTGTATGCACAGTTTAAAGACCTGAGCAGAAAACACGCTAGATGTACTGTTTACGAGGGATTATGGTTGTCATGGCAACCATTTTTCATAATGGATTATAATAGTTGTAGCAACCAACATTTATAAGGGACTATTGTAGTCATGGCAACCATTGTTTAGGATGGATATATATAGTCATGGCAACCATCCTTTAGAATGGATTATAATAGCCATGGCAACCGTTGAACATCAGGGATTATGGTAGTCATGGCAACTGTTGTTTACTGATGGATTATGGTTGTCATGGCAACTGTTGTTTATTCATTCATTATCTTCCGCTTTATCCTTTATTAGGGTTGCGGTGGGGTTCCCCATGCCCAGGGGAGAACTCCCAGGGGAGAACGTTTCGGGCGCTGGGCAGATACATCCAGGACAGGGCGCCAATCCATCGCTGGGCACACACTCACGCACACAAACACACTCTATATGGGGCAATTTGAAGAATTTTATTGACTTGATCCATGTTTTTGGACTGTGGGAGGAAACCGGAGAACCCGGAGGAAACCCACGCTGACACGGGGAGAACATGGAAACTCCACCCAGATGGGGATTCAAACCAGGAGCTGAGAGGTGAACGTGCTGACCACTAAGCCACCTTGCCGCCCCCGTTGTTTATAATGTTTAATGATGTATTATAATAGTCATGGCAACCCTTGTTTACTGATGGATTATGGTAGTCATGGCAACCGTTGTTTAATGGATAATAATAGTCATGGCAACCGTTGATTAATGATGGATTATAATAGTCATGGCAGCCCTTGTTTACTGATGGATTATGGTAGTCATGGCAACCCTTGTTTACTGATGGATTATGGTAGTCATGGCAACCCTTGTTTACTGATGGATTATGGTAGTCATGGCAACCCTTGTTTACTGATGGATTATGGTAGTCATGGCAACCCTTGTTTACTGATGGATTATGGTAGTCATGGCAACCCTTGTTTACTGATGGATCATGGTAGTCATGGCAACCCTTGTTTACTGATGGATTGTGGTAGTCATGGCAACCCTTGTTTACTGATGGATTATGGTAGTCATGGCAACCGTTGTTTTTGAGGGATTATATTGAACATGGACAGACACAAGTCAGTTAATAAAAGGTTCTTTGTTGCAGTTTGTTGATTCTTTATATTTCGTTATTTTTGTGTTGACACTCGTCTTGTTCTCACTCCTCAGGTGTTCTCCAGGTGTCTTGTTGTTGCTCTGAAACATTTAAATCTGATGTGTGGGGCTTTAGCCATAAGAACCTGCTCCTTCAGATAGACAGGCTTTTATAAAAGCACCATGTACTTATAATTAATCAACTCAAACAGAGTATTGTGTGCATTCTGCTTCACTTTGATAACTCATGTCACATCAAAGGCGCCGAGCCGCTTCCTGCGACACCAGCGTTCCTCAAAAGTCCCGGGATTTAGGGCGACGCTGAGTCTGCAGACCTCCTCAAATAAGATTCTGCATTTCTCTTGGTCAAATCCTCGGGGATTAGGGGAACCCTGGCACTTCTTAAAAACTCTCTCTCTCACACACACACACACACACACATCTGGTTGTATGGCATGATGGGCTCACGGTGTGTCAAATGTGTCACCATTTTCCTAAAGTGCATATTGCCCTCCCCGCAGGGGTCAAAGAAGCACGAGGGGGGTAACTCATGTTCATCAGAATCGATTCCACATTTAAATTCAGACGTGAAGAAGCTTTACACAAATAAATATTAAAAAAAAGAACGCTGTGTTGGTTTAAGACCCGACTGTTTGATCTCCCTGCACGATCCAGCTGTTTGATCTCACTGTCTGATCT
>JAFMOD010000413.1:608703-620870 GCA_019802435.1 Corydoras maculifer | reverse complement strand
GGAGAACGTTGCGGGCGCTGGGCAGATACAGGACAGGGCGCCCAGGACAGGGCGCCAATCCATCGCTGTGTACACAGTTACTCACACAGACACATACACACTCTATATGGGGCAATTTGGAGAACTCAACGATCCATCTTGATCCATGTTTTTGGACTGTGGGAGGAAACCGGAGAACCCGGAGGAAACCCACATGGACACGGGGAGAACATGGGAACTCCACCCAGATGGGGATTCGAACCGGGAATCCCTAGTGCTGAGAGGAGAACGTGCTAAAACACTAAGCCACCGTGCTGCACCCACCTTAACATAGTAAATTTAATTAATGCAGCTTAGAAGATAGACGATGTTGAGGTGAACTGTGCATGCTTGTTGGGTTTTTAATGATGAAAAGGTTTAAAAATCTGTACCTTAATTTTTTTTAGGAGTCAATGGGCGGCTCCCCTAATGACATCCGGATTTCGGACATGAGGCCGACGCTGGTGGAACCTCCCATGTACAAACCAAAGGTCGTGCTACTGGGACAAAAGGACAAAAAAGGTAAAGCTTATGAAAAGAATTGTGACCGCGAGCGCTTTACGAAGTTCTGACAAGTGGAAGGAACCATGACGGAGGAAAACCTACTGGTATTTGATATATAGCTTTATAGAAAGAAACCTTGTGAGGACCAGGAGTCATTTGGGGCAATAAGCATTTACTTGCTTTGAATCTTGTGGTATTTAAATTGGGGAATTCTTCGCCAATCGGGTTAAAACCAATCGTTGTGGGCCTTTGAGCAGGACCCCCAACCCCTTGATACCCTAGGGGTGCTGTATCATGGCTGACCCTCTGCTCTGTCCTTTAGGTTGGGGTTCTTTAAATTGTTTTGGCTGATGTTTTGTAACGTACAGTGGAACCTTCGTTTCTTGTTGACTTTGTCAGTTTCTTTGTTGCTATGTAAATGTAAATTGAACGCTTCACTTTTAGCTCCATCGTGCGACCAAAAAAGGTTGCAGATCCAGCAGACATCAAAGACAAAGAGCAAAAGAAAAAACGATCGCGGTAACGAAGGTTCTAAAATTATTCGAAAATACGAAAGTGGCTCTAAGATCGTTGAAATAGGCCGCGTTTACGAAAAGTTGTCGAAATAGCGGATTTTACCGATTGTTTGCGGACGCAATGGCAACGAAAAGGCAGGTTCCACTGTTGTAGGATGTTGATACCGCGGTACTTTGAGTCGATGTTATGCTGCTGCTGATGTTCTGAACATCAGATCTGATTACCGTTTACTGTAAGTTTCCTAAACTACGTTATTGAACGCCGCAAGCTTTTTAAGTATTGTGTGTTTTTTTTGTGTTATATAAAGACGCTGCGGTGTGTTGCAGGGTAATTGAATTGCAGGATATAACTTATTTGAAAAGCCTCCCGCAAGTGTTTCGTTCCCATGGGGCCTTTTTCGTTTGGGAGTCCAATTAGCCATGAAGACCGTTATCCCGTTTCTCTCCTGGCGCACCTACCACAGCTCGGGCATTAAACGGAGTGCGAGTGGCGTCACGGGCGCAGCACTGATGTGAGTTTCCTCCCATTCAGAATCCATCGATGACTCAGACCCCGACAAGATGCACTGCATGAATAACAGCGGGTCCTCCGCCACCTACTCGGACTACTCACCCTCGCAGGGCTCTTCTGGATCTTCCAACCCCTCTGGCAACGTCACTTCCCTGCAGAGTGCGGCGGTCAAAGAGGCGCCATCGCAGACCCACTGGACGAACAGGTCGGTAAACGAGGACGGATTTCACGGCCGGGAAACTCAAACATATTTATACCGCCAGATTGGATTTGGTCAGAACGACTGATCTCAAAGATCTCACGTGGCCTCGGTTCCTTCACCGACCTCCGAGGTCGCGTGGTCACTTCGTAGTCGCATCCATGTTGGTTATGGCCAACCCTGGGTCAATGAGGGCTTCCAAATATCGCCTCCCTCAGGTTCTGTGGTGAATAAATACATATCAGAACCTCAGACCGCCACTAACCCTCATTGCTCCAGGGGGCTGACCCTGTATCATGACCCCTGACCGTTAAATTGGGATACTTGTAGGTTGCGTTCGATAAAAGCATCTGCGAAATGACCTCATGATATCAAGCCAGATGTTGTTCAGATGCTAATTAATGTTGCCTCCACTGAGCTTTATTTCGTCTTTCCAGGCTCGCGCAGTCTTTCCCCAAACCGCTCGAATCGAAGCCCCTGCTTAGTCACCGAGAGACGCCCCCATCCAGTACCCTGCAGCAGCGCACCGAGAGGCGGCCTTTGAGCGACACCTTCGACAGCTGGAACAACGCCCCTCACTATGACAACACGGGGTTCGTAGCGGAAGAGACGCCCGTCGAGACCTCCAGCAGCAGTGGGAACCCCATGCTGGGCACCAAGCCTCGTAGTGCCTCGGCAGCCCATGGACGACGGCCTCTCATGAGACAGGATCGTATCATGGGGGTCCCTCTAGAATTAGAGCAGGTCGCACATCAGTTCAACGCCCCCCAAGATGCCGAAATGCCTCCGCCCCCTCCTCCGAACCCCTGGCAAAACTGGACGAGGACCCCGAGCCCGTTCGAGGACCGCACGGCTTTCCCTTCCAAACTGGAAATCACGCCGGCCAACAGCCCCAACCCTGACCGCAAGGACTTCCAACAGGAAATGGGCGACCTACCTGGCACCTTTCCCTCCACGGGAGCCTGGGGCTTTCTGGATTCCAGAGACCCAGGTCCAGGGCAAGTTCAACCCAATATCTTCTCACATGTTCAGGGTCGTAATGACCCGAACAAAGGCACCACCCTGGTCCTGAGCAAGAGCTCCGAGAGACTGTCGCCAATGATGAAGGAGGTCAAGGCAAAATTCAAGAAGTCCCAGAGCATCGATGAAATCGATATCGGATCCTACAAGCTGTACAGTATTCCCCTGGACACCTACAGTTCCAGCATAGAGAACCAGGGGAGCATGGACAGAGCCGATCTCCCAGGACCTCTGGAGCAGAGCATGTCCAGAAGCCAATCTGCCCCCATGCTGGACGACGATCTCGATGGGTTCAGCGGTAAAAGTTCTCTGCAGCAGAAACCCGCTATTCCCAAGAAGGTTTACCAGTTTGACCAAAGTTTTAACCCTCAAGGTGCCATGGATGTCATGAAGGCAGAACGAAGGGTCCCTCCACCTTTCCCCAACACCCCTGAATATGTCAATCAACCTGGCAAGACACTGCCAAAGGAACTGATTAGTCCAAGAGGCTACCGCGGGTACCAACCCATGGAGCAGATGTTTCCCTTCTCCCAGCCTCCCGTCACCAACGATTCCATCAATCCCCAGTTCCCGCCGCAGCCCCAGCGGTCCCGCCCCGGCTTCCTGCGTCGGGCAGACTCCCTGGTGAGCTCTACGGAGATGGCGCTGTTCCGCAGAGTGGCGGAAGTTCAGGAGCATCAGATGGCAGACCATTATAACCGGAGCCAGCAGCTGAAGGGGATGCTGGAGTCGCAGAACAGATTGCCTACCATGGCCGACTCCCAGTTTCACAAGAGAAACGGTAGGTATGAAGAGGACTACTCGTCTTATCAGGAACCCAAAAAGCCCATTATGGGATACCCCACCAAGAGTCTGACACAGCGGCGCCCCCTATCTGCACGAAGCTATAGCACAGAGACCTACGGGGCATCCCAGGCTCGGCCGGTGTCTGCCCGACCCACCATGGCTGCCCTGCTGGAAAAGATGCCTTCGGATTATAACGCCAGCTTATGCACCGACAAGAACCCCGACTGCGACATGAAGATGAGGCCCGTTCCCCCGAAACCAGAGGACCCCACCTCCAAAATGCCCGTGGACTGGAGGCAGCAGCTCCTGCGACACATCGAGGCCAAACGACTCGACCGGGTGAGTTCTAACGCAAGAACAACAGAGCTTTGCGTTCGGAGCAAAACTGAGGTCCCGCAATATACGACTAGAAGTATGTGGACACCCTTCCTATTGATTGATCTTGTAGTTAATCTCGGAACTTTGCTTTTTTTGGGGGGGAAGGCCATGTTTTTGTATTTTAATTTTAGAACCACGATGACCGATCATTCTAAATTATTATGTTTTATAAGTTCCTTTTGCTTCCTGCTACATATTCATAAGGGGGGAAATCGAGAAACTGTCAAGGGAATTCAGTATGGTATAATGAGGATTTTTGGCGAAAGCTACGTTAATATATTTATTCGTTAGTGAGAAACAAGTGTTCACATACTTTTAGCTTTACGGTCTGTCAGTAGAACCAAATCTAACTGAGGGAACGAAATATAAAAAGTTACGGGACGACGTTAGAGATCAGTAAAGTTATATTAACACTTTGCAGACCTTTGATTCGTGCAGTCTGACCGTAATCTCGCCGTTGCGGGTTTAGTTTCACTCGGTTATTTTAACATCTGACTTCCGTCGAGACAGGAAACAGATCCTCCTGTCATCGGTTCCTGATCCCAGTCGGGATTTTTTTTACCTACCGCCTCCGACCCGCAGCTCTGCCGGTTTCCACGACGACTTACAACATCATGGACAAATATCTAGCATAGCGTGTATTTTGGACCAACGTAGACTTTCTGTGAAAAACAGTTTTGGGAAGGCCCCAGTTCCAGCATGACCTGTAAATGTAATGGAAGAACATTAATGTAGAGTTAGAGGCGTGGAACGCCTTTGGGATGAATTAGAAAGGCGATTGTGAGTCAGGCCTCCTCACGCAACATCAACTCGCAGATGCTTTGCCGGATGAGCGAGCGAATCCCAAAGACACGGCCTGAAATCTTAGAAAACCCTCCGTAAAATTAAAATGAGAGTCAGAAATGCACCTGCAGGTTTGTTCGGAGGCCTCCGAATGCTTCCGCTGTTAGTTAAGAATAACGTGCGATAACAACTAAGCAAACTGTCCTAACTAGTATCGTCTCTACGGCCTGACGTCGTCATCCTCGATGGTGCTTCTGACTGTTCTTCGGTCTAAATGTGAGCTGTGCTGTTCTCTGTGTCAGTAATGATGTTCTGTACGGTGGTTGTTCTGTTGGTCATGCTTCTTCACTCTGTTGCAGTTGCGCAGTGTGTGTGGTGCAGTCGGGCGTACCCCACCCTCACACCCCAGCTGCACCCTTTTCCGACTTTCTGTGTGGCCCACCCATTCACTCATGTCATGTGGTTGTTTCCCTCCAATCAGAGCGCTGTCCTTAAGCACAACACAGTAAACTTCGGCATGCTGTACTCTGGAGGCTATGCTGCACCGCATGCCAGCAGAAGCATGACAATAAACTTTTACAATAACACAAAGCATGAAAACCAAACAACTCAGTGGCTACCTCTTCCAAATGTGAGTATATAAGCACGGAACCGCCGGTTCCGACCTCAGTGTAGCATGACCAGCGTTTTCAAACCTTTTACAATTTTTTTTTAACGAAATCAGCTTCTGCTTAAAAAAAAAACACACAGAGAGAGGTGTTGTTACAAATCCCAGATTGATTATCAGTCAGGTATTGATGGATTGGACTACATTAACTCTGAAGACCGTGAATGGAGGACATGTCTTCATATTTAACTGTCGCACACAGATTTCTGTCAGTGTCCCGTGAATCTACTGTCCGTGTGTGCTGCATGTGTGTGCTCTTTGTGTTTTGTAGTCGGTGTGTTTTGCTCTTTTCGTTCTTCTGTCTCTCTGAGAGGTTTAAAAAACAAAAAAAAAACCCATCTTTTCCACGGTTGACGTGTCAGTAGTGGGACCAGTGCTGTGTTCATGAGCTGTCAACGTGGTGCCAGCCTCGTACCACCACCACAGCATTCCTGCATCACGCTACAGTCCTGGTGATGTATGGCACTCAGGGTCAAATAAACATTCTTAGAATTTTTTTTCATTAAAAAATCTGAGTAAAATCAGCAATGCAATGGATGAACAAAAATACCACAGAGAATTGCATTATAATAAAAGAAAATAAACAGTGTCCATTTAATTAAGACATCCTCAAGAATTTTATATAATTTTTTAAATTATAATTTTATAACCCCTAAAATTATTCATTATGTGACAATCAGTCACACTCCCACAGCACAAACGGACACAGACCAACACAACAGAGGGGAAGGTCAGTCAGAGAAATGGAATTAATTATCAAATAAATTAAAAAAACATATATGATAAAGATTTTTCTCTTGATCTTATGAATATATTATTATTATTATTATTATTATTATTATTATTATATTTTAATTAGGTGTATTTTATCTAATCCTGTATATTCGGATGCACCAGCCATGTAACAGATCCGCCGCTCAAGCTCGCCGGACCACTAGGGGGCGGTACTAGAGGTACGCGACAGGTGATCAGGAGATTGGCGGCAGGTGCTGTAGACGTTATTTAAAGGCCGCGGTTCGTAAGCACGACGTCTTTGTTCTAAACGATGTTGTGTGTTTTCTCTGGTTCATTAATCCTGATGTTTTTATTTAAAGCCGGTTGCTGTTCTAATGACCGGGCGGCATTTTATTTTCAACTTTTTTTGTTTATTATTTGATTTGTTTATGTGTTTGACGTCAGTGTTGATTCGTTGGCCGAACATCGTCACTAAGCACGTGTTTTGTTTTATAAGCGACGCTGCTTTTTACAAAACGTACATTTAATTTAATTTAATTAAATTTCTGTATAAAGTTCAGTCCTCGTCTCTCTGCAGCGGGTGATTGATGCACATTTCCCAGGCAACAGCGACCTCTACTGGCCGTTCACGATTGCGTGGGATTTAAAATGTGTTCGTTATGAGTTCAGCCGAACACAAATAATCCATAAAGATTATAATGTCGGGTAAATTCGGTTCTTAATTCGCTCCAGATGTTTAAATTTGACTGAATGTCCTGTAAAGCCGCTGTGTGCGGTGCACGAGCGCTCTGTGTGGAACCTCAGAGCTTTGATAAGAGGTTTAAAATAAATTAAAATTAAAAATTAACTTCTATTTCAACAATGTGCGCTTAGTTTCCTGAATGAATTGTTCTGTTTTTTTATTTATTTTTAATTAGTCGCTGTTTTCGTGAATAAACGCAGGTTCCAACACTGACACTCCGCGGGAAAGATGTCGAATAAAAGAAATATTAAAATCTATTTTTTAATGATGAAAAATGTAGAGTTCAGTGTTTGTACTCAGCACCAGAAACAACTTAAATATATATATAATATATATATATAATTATGAATAAATCTATATAATCTATACCCCCTCCCACCCCATCTAGTTAATCAGCTCCACTGACGTTATCAGAGAACAGGGTGGTTCAGTGGTCAGTGGTTGGGGTGTTTGGCTATCAATCACAAGGTTGTGGGTTCAAATCCCAGGTCCACTGGAGTTACCCTCATTGGGTCCCTCATTGGGACGCTGTATGACCCCCAACCCAGTTGGAATAAAAGCGTTGTCTAAACGACCAAATGTAATGTAAACGTAGAACAGAGGACTAACAGAGTACGTAGAGATAGAGATGGACTACCGAATAGAACTGTAGAACTACAACGTCCATGGATTTGGTGGGCGGAGCTGATATAATAGGCAGTGAGGGTAGAAACGTAGTGAAGTAACTCAAGGCTGCTGAGATCTACACTGAATGGATGCATTGCGATGCGTGTTGAGTGGCGGTTCATCAGACCCTCTTTTTCAGACGCCATCACAGCAGAGCAATATTCTGGATAACGGTCAGGAGATGGTCTCTCCCACCACCCAGTGGGCCCCCTATTCACTGGGACGGAGGGACGTTCCGCCGGACAACGCCATTATCAAAAAGGTACACACTCCGACGTAGATGGAGAACGAGCTCCTGGCAGTCAATTAATGGAGACTAGTTCCATATGTGCCATGGCCGGGATAGGATTTACAAACAGAAAATCCCATTAGATTGGACTCTAGCACACTTTTTGGGTACCACCCTAAGAAAAAACATTCTTTATGTCTTGCTTTTATGAGAGAAGAGACCTCAGGTACACTGAAATTATATCTCCATCCGTCTCCCTCGGTTGGAGTAACATGTACTCCGCCTCCAGAGTATGAAACCTGGAGTATTAGAGCTTCCTGCGCTGTAGAGCTGCGTCTCCATCCAGCTGTGATCGCTGTGTTGATGTTTTGAGATGTCGGGGTTAATTGCGAGCTTCTACATCATTCATTCGCAAAGCCGCAGTCGTCGCCTGTCTCCGTAGCAACCGCAGCCCTCATTCAGAATAACTAAGCGGACCCAATCCGTTATACGGCGTGCTGGCTGCTGATTGGTCAGTTGCTGGACAGCACGGCTCTGACGAACAGCATGCGAGTTAAAAATTATTTTTTTTAAAAATATATATATATATTTTTTAATTTTATTATTTACTCAGGCTGTAGTCCATCACCCTCACCAACAGCAGGGCATGATGGGAGGCGGAGTCACCGTCACGGCCCCACACCGAGGGCAGCAGCAGTACGAGGGCGCTATGAATAAGGTCTCTATCCAGCAGTACCAGAACCCTTTGGCCATGCCAGTGACGAGCACCAGCCCCCGGCCGCAGAGCGCTCGCTGCTTCATCCAGACCAAGGGCCAGAAGAGCATGGACGGCTTCCCGGAGCAGGTGCCAGCTCTTTATCCTCCACCTAAAACCGTTCCAAAGTAGACGGGTGGTGACGTTTCCTTTTCTTTTCGTAGTTCTGTGTTCGGATCGAAAAAAACCCCGGCCTCGGCTTCAGCATCTCAGGGGGAATCAGTGGGCAGGGGAACCCCTTCAAACCCTCCGACATGGTACGACCTCACCCCTCACATGCTGTATAATGAATGAATGAACGTCCGCGTTCGTTGTAGAGTCGCAAACGCGCCGAAAGACCACGATGCAGCCGTTTGCAGGAGAGCATGGGTCTTAATTTGGAGTTTCCATGGAAACCTGAGCTACCGCAATGCACAATGTTGCACAACAGCATTTTCACAGCTACCAGTTAGAGATGGAGCATTAAAGTCGCATGCACAGGGAAGCTGAGCTTCTGTATCCTGCAGAACGTTTGAGAATGTGGTCGTTCGGCGCGGGGGTTCCGGTCCAACTGCTTTTACAGAAGCTTAATGAATTAAAATACAATGCCGTTGTGTAACGATGCACAAAAAAAGCTGAGGATGGAACATTCTGCTTTATGTTTGGGCACATGAAAGACATTAACTCTAGGATAATTTGTGCTGTATTATTGCGGACCCCTTACTTGGCCCCCGTACTCAGACCCCATGCTTGGACCCCGGCCATAAAAAATTGTCGCTTTAAATGTGAGCATCTGCAAAATTACCTCATGTCTAAGAGAACAATGAGGTTCTTAACTTTCCAAGAGCATCTGATTGTTTAAGGACATAGGTGTCAAACTCGAGGCCCGCGGGCCGGATATGGCCCACGAAATCTTTTTACAACGATCTATTATTATTGTTATTAACGGCACATCCATGTGGTTTTTGGTTGCGTGCTGATATTTAGAATTTGTATGATTTTGACAGGAACATTTTTTTGAGGGAGAGCAGAAGTATTTAACGATATTTAAACTTCTAAAACGGCCCGAGAGTGAATGAAAACTGAAAGTTTTGATTTGTATTTTTAATTTAGTGGAAAATAATCATTATTATTTTATTCTTTCGGATTTTTTGCAGCATCCAAAGAGCAATTTATTATTCTAAAGTGCTCCATAGTATTTTAAATTCTATAAAGTTGATTTTTTTTTATTGTGGAATAATATTCCTGGCTGTTTATGTGTAATAAATGTTTATCCTGTTCGGCCCACAACCTAATGTGTGCTTTGAGTTTTGGCCCCCGGTGCAATTGACACCCCTGCTTTAAAGGGTCGAGCACCGATGCTGGACGAACAATGGGACACTGTATACTAGTCCACATACTTCTGCCCATACTCTGGCTATAACCCCTCTAAAGCAGGGGTCCTGTCTGTCTGTCCCTGTGTGTCCTCTACGTCCTGTGCTCTCAGTCTGTGGAACCTCAGTTCGAAGTGCATGCCGTTGCGAGGATTCGCCTGAGAAGTCAGGTGAACGGCGTGACGTCGGATGTGTAGACTCACAGTATGTTGTATAAAACCCTAACTGTATGCTTTATAATCTTTGCCCTAGTTTGTGTACTGCTCAGTAATTAGCACGACAAACACTAATTGCGATCGGCAGCATTTGTTCACATCACACTTGCGAGTGCTATCTGTGACAAACGAGAACACCCTGAGTGAAAGGCGAAGATTCTAAACCATCACCACCGTGTGAGTCCTAACCTCATATCACTTTTGACTTATAGGGTATCTTTGTTACTAGGGTACAGCCTGACGGACCCGCCTCCCATGTTCTTCAACCAGGAGACAAAATCCTAAAGGTAACATCCCTCTCCATCACACCCAGTTCAGCGAGTGCGTGACGGCACCAGAGCCGGAGGCTTTGCATGTGGCATTTTGGGATGGGATTGTGATTGTGTGTGTGTGTGTGTGTGTGTGTGTGAGCGGAGTCAGCATGGCCTGCCATGCCGTGGCCCGTCGGATCCAGGTCGTGTCATCCTTCCAAACCGCAGATCGTCTCTTCGTACACGTTTATCCGGAGAGTTTGCGCGCCTCTTACGTTCCAGTTCTGAATGGCATGTTCACGTTTCGGGAAAAAAGAACCCGGAGAACCTCTTTCACTTCTCTCTCTTCTCTGGAACACAGATTGAATCTGGTCTTCCGTTTTTTAGACTCAATTCTTAGATGTTTTGCATTAGGGCACTTTTTTATTTTTATTCCCCCCCCCCACACACACACACACATGCATTTATTATGAAATAAGGTTTATATAATAAAGGTATTTGTATGTAAATTAAGGCGTCAGGTCTGTTCTATAGGTTCATGTTGTAGGTGTCGAATCATCGAGTCGACTCACTAACTGTAGCTCATCCCGTATCCAAAGCTTTATTATATACAGAGAACCATCAAAGGCCAGGAGGAGGAGCTTCCATCATTAAGTCCCTCCCACTCAGGGTAAGATAATGCCCTGCAGTCCTGATGCAGAATAAAAGCGTCCTTGAGAACCCACGTTTGGATAGAACGCTAAGGTTCCGCAGGTAACTCAGGTGGATCTGGTCGAAGCTCAGTCCGTGAGCCAATCACAGTTCAGAACGAGTTACAGTCAGTGAGGAACCTACAACATGCATCTGTAGGACTCGTTTAATGTCAGGAAACCATGGTAACGAAACGCAAAGGAAGCGCCTCTCTCTGTCTCTCTGTCTGTCTGTCTGTCTCTCTCTCTCTCAATCTCTCTCTCTGTCTCTCTGTATCACTCTCGCTCTCTCTCTCTCACCGTCACTCTGCAGGTCATCTGTTGTCTCTTTTCGTACTTTAGCTCGTCCACTCTTTTCCTTTCTCCTGTGTTTTTTTTTGTCACCTCATTATTTTCTTCCTTTAATAATTTTTTTAGTCCCTTTTCAATGTATTTTATTTTATGTTAAAAATCCTATGTTTCTCGATTAATTTAATCTAGATTAATTTGGTCTTTAGTTAATTACTTTTTTTTTTATCTTAGTTTACCTTTAGATTTTATCTGTTTTTTGGTCTCACTGTTTCGTCCCTTTCCTTTTTTCCACTTTATTTTTTATTTTCTCTCTCTCTCTCTCTCTCTCAATATGTATTTCCTGTTTTATTCGCATCTTACTTTCTTTAATTTTCTCTTTTTCTTCCTTCTTTCCTGTTTTTTACCTATTTCTTCACTTCCTTAATGATTGCTTGTCCTCATTTCTTTTGTCTTCACCTTTTTTTTCAAACCTTATTTCTTTATATTTTTCTCTGTATTTCAGTATTTCTGTCCCTGATTTCAGATCATCTCTCTAACTTTCGTCTCTTATCTCTCATATCGTTTCTGTCTTATTTAAATTTTTTTCTCTAATGTCCCGGCATCACTTTTTTTGTAGTTCGGTTTCATCGACTCGTCTCTGTCCTTCTGTCTCTCCATTTTATCGTTCCACTCGGTTTCTTTCTCAGATTCTCCAACCTCCTTTCGGTCTTTTAGTAGATCCTGTAGATCGTCTCTACCTCATACTTTATTTCTCGGCCTCGTTCTCTCTTCGCCTCTCTCTCTCTTTCCACAGATCTACAATTAGCTGAGGAACCGATCTCTCCAAAGACCAGCTTCTTTCGTCCTTCTCTTCTTTACAGCA
>JAFMOD010000413.1:589282-604813 GCA_019802435.1 Corydoras maculifer | reverse complement strand
GGCCCTAAAGAACTGGCAAGATCCCCAAATCAGTGCCCCGCTGTCGTCACGAGGCCTTTGATAATATAAATATTTTAGCAAAACCTTTGAAATAATCCTTTATAATATATTGAGATTATAGCTTTGCTCAAAATGTGAGTACTACTACTACTTCTTTTTTTTATTATTTTTTTTACAAAGATACTAAATCTGTATGGAACAAAAAGAGTATTTAGATGAAAGTTAAACGAATCACTTCGACCTCTTTCTACGGTAATTGTGAATTTGTGTCACATGTATATGGATATACAACTGGTCTTTTTATTTTTTTTTGTATGTGTTTTAAATCCTATTGAATATAAAAGCTAATTATATGGTACTATTCAGTCTCATTGCAGTATTGATGTACAGAACTGTGAATGAAAACCATTTAATAATTTATTCCTATAGATTTGTGAATGTACTCCGAGCTTTCCGCAGTATAAAGACTTAACCGGACTCGATTGCGGTTTCTTTTCCTCCTTTGATCGTTCGATCGATTTCCATTTCATTTTTATTTCTTTCCGTTTCTGTGCAAAGGGTAATCATATATAGAATATTTAAATGATTCCATTTAGTTGAGACGGACTTAGTGACCACGAAGCGGTTCATTTGCACACGCCAGTTTCGATCTTTTGGTTTGGTTTCGGTTCTTATTTTTTACAATTATTTATTTCAACCATGTAACTGACGAACTATATATTGTGTCTAGAATGCATTTTGCAGATGCTAGCTGTACATATTTAAGATACCTTTTAGTAAAAAAAAAAAAACAAAATTGTAAAAAATAATAATAATAAAATTTAAAATGACTCAATTGAAGCTGTGCAGCGAATAACGGAGCCATTTTCGGCTTTCGGAATACAATTTTTTTTCAATATCTAAGAGGTGTTTTGAATAATGTATGAAAGTCTTTATTGTACAAATAAAAAGTCACTATTGTTACTATTTGCCAGTGGCTGCTCATTTATTCGTGAACTCGAGGAGACTTGGTATTGGGGTTTGTGGTTCTACGGTTCGGTTCTGTGGTCCATCACTACATACTTGGTCAGTCCTATTTGTTCTCTGATGATGGACCATGGACAGAGCATGCCGTACTGTATTTAATTTAAGGTGCTCGGATACAAAATCTAGAACGTGAAAGTGACAGTGGGAGATCACATGCTGGGTTACAAAGGTTCTTAAGTGCATCGTGGCTTTACGGCACCATACAGAGGAATGTGTGTGTGTGTTGATTGTGCATTCATTCTTCGGCAGTGGTGGAAGCCAAACTGTGGAAGGTTCTTGTTAGATCTTTAGGTGGGGATACGACTTCGGAGGTATTCCAGCAGTGCGTCTGTACCTTTGGCTACGATGGCGGCTCTTGGGTTGCGGAAAGGGTTGCCATCGAGTAGAAGGGCCCTGCAGGAGAGATAGAGAGTGTCATCCACCACCTTAATAATTTGATGGTTAGGTTCAAGTTCAAATTATTTATTTATTTATAGAGCGCTTTTTACAACAGTACATTGTCACAAAGCAGCTTTACAGAATGAAAAGCCTTTAAACCCCCAAAGGTTCAGAGTGCAGGGCCTTGCTTAAGTGCTCACCATGGCAACCTGATGGGAACCCAACACCCTGCACACTGAGCTACCACACCCATGAAGAACCCATGCACTGCTTTGCATACCTCAGGCTGGTGCAGTTCCCAAGTTCCGGCGGCACCTGCATGATGTCGTTGTTCTGCAGATCGAGCGTGGACAGCCGATCCAGTGCCTTCAGCCGGACAGGGTCCACCCCCGCGACTTGGTTGTTACTGATGAGAATCGTCTCCAGGGTGACGATGCGGTACAGCACGTCGGGGAAGGACCTGAATCTGTAACGATGACGGGAACATACGAGGTGAGAGTACGTCCGATAAACGGAATCCCGTCAGAACGTCAGCGGTCTTCTGAACTCACCTATTAAAAGACAGTATGATGCCCCGCAGCTTGGTCAGAGCCTCCAGCTCCACCGGCAGGGAGCTCAAAGAATTATTTCTAAAAAAAATATTAAAACAATTGCATTGCAGAACGTTAGTGTGTCTGGATTGTAACGTGTAATACAGTCCATAATAATCAGACCAGCACCTCAGTCCTAGTAACCGTTAGAACCACAGCGATCCAGATCCCAAACCGTAAAGAACTTGGTCTGGTGGAGGTCATCACATGTGAGATGTTCTGATTTATGGTCTTAATGTGATTAAGTAAATGCTGTGATGTCACACCTGAGGTCCACGTGTACGAGCTGCAGCAGACCGGAGAACTCCAGAGGAACCACGGAGAGCTTATTAAAGCCAAGATTCACATCTGCGAGAGTCTCCTTCAGCTCCAGGATCCTGCAGAACGGAACCATTTTTTCTTTAAAATGTGTTTCTGAATGAACCGTTTCCGATCTGCTGGTGGAACCTGGAACTGGTTGTTACCTCGTGGGGACCTCTTTGAGCTGGTTCTTACTGAAGTTCACGTTGGCGACGGGACTGCGATTCACGGCGTCGAAGACCTCATCGGGAATAACGGCGGCTTGCTTTTCACTGGAATAACAAACGTGAGAACCGTCGCGGAGGTCCAATCGAGCATCTGAGGAACATCTGCATACGTTCTGAAGGAAAAAGCACAGGAGGTACCTGTAATCTAAAGTCTTCAGCGTTTTGATGCTGTGCACGTTAACCGCGGCCTGGCTCGGGAGCGTCATCGCCGTTTGGGGTTCTCCCGTGTTCCCTGATGGCTGTTCTGTGAACGAGACGGCAGAAAATACGAACGACAACCGATCACATCGTCCGTCAGAGCGCTGCTGATATATATCCACCTCAAAAAAACCTCGGAGAAATATCATGACCACGTCACACCGACAATGGTTCGATAAAAATAAAAGGGGGCGGAGCCAAGGAATCAAGGCAGATAACAGACACTTCAAGTACGGGGCAAAAAACATACAAAAGCAACAGTGGCAAGAAAAAACTCCCTGGTATTTTTTTTGGTTAATGGGAAAAAAAATTTGTGGGGGGGTGTGAGTGGGGATGGGAGGCACTAATATTCCAGAGTGGCTGGCCAAACTTTCAAAATATTAACTATTCATTTATTCATTATCTCCTGTTTTATCCTCTATTAGGGAAACTCCACCCAGATGGGGATTCGAACCGGGAATCCCTAGAGCTGAGAGGAGAACGTGCCAACCACTAAGCCACCGTGCCGCCCAAATATGAACTAGTATCCAGCTATCTTAAACTTTTGATAAACAGAATGTACCTTGTATTCGACTTCTGAGATACTTTAGAAGTTCACTGGTGCCTTTCTGAAAACAAAAACAAAAAATAAATGTCATTTAACGTTTTTATTTTTTATAAAAATTAACTTTAATATTATATTACATTTTTTATATTATATATATATATATATGGGGGGGCGGTACGGTCTCACAGTGAGGAGTTCTCTACGGATCGTCCTCAACGAATTGCCCTCCAGAGCCAGCGATTTCAGCTGGGGCAACGTTCCCAGACCACAGGGTATACTGCAACACACGGGGGAGGGGGGGGGTTCATGGTGTTATCTCAGAATGAAGCCGTCCGTCGTCTTATTATCTCATCAGATTAATGAGGTTATTAATATTAATAAATCAGTGCTGCTATTTTAAAGTTCCACTACGAAACCATCCTAGTCTTTCATGTGAGTGCATGTGGACAGGCTTTGTATCATTATGGGATGTGTCCAGCACCTGCTGAGGTCATTGTTGGTCAGATCCAGACGCTCCAGGCCCTTCAGCAGCGTGACCTCCTCGGGAAGACTCTTCACCTTGTTATCCCTCAGCTCCAAAACGCTCAGAGAACTGAAGTGCTTCAAATGCTCCGCCTCCAATACCTCGATCTGGTTATTACCACAGTGAAGTTCCTACAGAGGAGCGGGAGAACGTCAGAGAAGAACATTACAGAAGAAGATCTACTCCTGAGGACCCATTCATGCATTTTGGACATGAACACATGGCTGGGTGAGTTTGGGGTGGGAGAACTTTAAGCTTCATGAGCTCGACCTCGTCTAAAACCTTTGGGATGTATTAGAACAGAGATTCCGTCCAACGTCGGTGACCGACCGCCTCTGAGGGAAGACACACGCGCTCCAAACTCATGGATGTTCCTTCAGTACCTTGAGCGTCCTGCAGGAGGGCAGCTCTGGAAGGAAGCGCAGCTTGTTGTGCCTCAGGTAGAGCTGCTCGAGAGAAGCCATCTGTCCCAGTGTGGTTGGTATGTTCTCCAACTGGTTACGAGAGCAGTCCAGCATCTTCAGGTCTGTGGGAGGACAGTGTTTAGCCTGATGTTTGCTCGGGCTTAAGCCAGGCTCATGCCGGGTCAGGCTTACTCTTCAGTGCGCTGATCGCTGGCGGCAGGCTCCTCAGACCGTTGAAGGACAGGTTCAACCTGACGAGGCTCGTGAGGTCCGCCACGCTGTCAGGAACGCTGGTGAGTTTGTTGTTGGAGACGTCCTTTGTTTGGACGTTCAAAGGTTGAAAAATGGACGATACGTACATTTATTAAGACACACGAACACACAGTGATACATACAAGATCCTCCAAGCGACAAAGCCGTCCCAGGTCCTCGGGCAGCTGCTCCAGCAGGTTCTGCTGTACGTGGAGACAGCGCAGGTTGGTCAGCGTCCGCACCTCCGGCGGCAGGGACATCAGCTTGTTGTGACTGAAGGGGAAAAAGAACGTGAGTCCAAGGGGAACGCCGGCACGGACGTTTCCGAACGCAAAACGGCTGGCCGGTACCTCAGGATGAGTCTCTGCAGCTGCTCCAGTTCACCCAGCGCCGTGGGGAGCGAGACCAGCCGATTGTCATGAACCTGCAACACATCCACCTCACCGTGAGCCCGACTCACTTTACACCCAACTCCGGCTTAAGCCCCAAAGCGCCACGCGTGGACTGACGGCGGCGGACGCCAGACTCACATCCAGGACCACCAGCGCCGGCAGAAGCCGCACGTCCTCGGAGATGGTCTGCAGCTTGTTGGAGGACAGGAGGAGCTTGGTGAGGTCGGTCTGATCCCACCATCGGTCTGTCGAGCCGAAGGACAGGTTCTGCCGGGCGTCCTCCGGAGGGTCCACATTTAGCCTCCACACACTCTGAGGAACTGAGCAGCAGAACGTTGGACAACGATTTATTATTCGACCCGACGGAAATGAGAGAACCAACACACACACACACACCGGGTTCTCCGGTTTCCTCCCACAGTCCAAAAACATGAATTAAGGTCAATTGAATTCTCCAAATTGCCCCATATACAGTGTGTGTGTACGTGAGTGTGTGTCCAGTGATAGATTGGCGTCCTGTCCTGGGTGTATCTGCCCAGCGCCCGAAACGTTCTCCCCTGGATGGGCATGAGGAACCCCCTGGCCCACACACACACACACACACACACACACAACCCTAATAGAGGATAAAGCGGAAGACAATGAATGGATAGATAATAATACTGCCGGCACGGTGGCTTAGTGTTTAGCATGTTCTCCTCTCAGCGCTAGGGATTCCCGGTTTGAATCCCAATCTGGGTGGAGTTTGCATGTTCTCCCCGTGTCCTGTGGGTTTCCTCCCACAGGCCAAAAACATGGATTCAAGGTCAACTGCGCTCCAAATGGCCCCATAGAGAGTGTGTGTGTGTGTGTGTGTGTGAGTGAGTGTGTGTCCAGCGATAGATTGCGCCCCTGTCCTGGGTGTATCTACCCAGCTCCTGACCCCCCCCCCACTCCAGTAGAAGATAAAATAGAACATAATGGATGGATGGATCCAGCATAATGGACCAGAGCAGAGGGGGTCATGATACACCACCTAAACCCTGACTTTCCATCATTCTCCTCCCTCAGTGTGTGTGTGTGTGTGTGTGTGTGTGTGTGTGTGTGTGTGTGTGTGTGTGTGCACCCTGGCTGAGCTCGCGGTTGGACAGGTTCAGGTGGCCGCTCTGTCTCGCGCTCTTCAGCAGGCCTGCTGGGACACCACCACCCTGCTGCTGCTCCTCCACCTTCCTGAATCCGGCTCTAGAGTCCACAGAACCCGCAAAACCTCCGCCTTTAAACCGAGACATGGACAAAGGACAATAGGACAAAGGACAAAAGGACAAAGATAAAGATCAAAGGCTGCGGGTTAAACTGAGAGAGGAACCGCTGACCGGCCCGACACTGCCCTCCGATTCAAAACATCCGCTTCTTCTTCTTATCTTTGTTATTGATGGACAGAAACAACGATCGGTGCTTTTCTGCCACCTACCGAGCGGGGGATCAAAGGCACACCGTATACACTGTATCAGGAGAACAGAGGGACAAAGAAGACGCTCAGAAACGCCGTTTTTTTATGATGGACTGAGAGTTTAGACCTTCAGATTAATTTAATGATTAATAACATCCTCATCACTGAGACACCACGCCCCCTAGGTTTAAGGGGATTTTAGCCGCAGGGAATTAAACCTGGGCGACACAGTGGCTTAGTGGTTGGCATGTTCGCCTCTCAGCACTAGGGATTCCCCCTTCGAATATCCATCCGAGTGGAGTTTCCATGTTCTCCCCGTGTCCGTGTGGGTTACCTTCGGGTTCTCCAAAGTCCACAGTCCAAAAACATGGATCAAGTCAATTGAGTCTCCAAATTGCCCCATATAGTGTGTGTCTGTGTGAGTGTGTTCCCAGCGATGGATTGGCGCACTGTCTTGGGTCTATCTGCCCAGCGCCTGAATCCTTCTTCCCTGGATGGGCATGGGGAACCCCACGCGACCCTAATAGAGGATAAAACAGAAGATAATGGATGGATGGATGGATGGAATTAAACCTGGATCAACTGTTTATACAATCCATCCATTATCTTCTGCTTTATCCTAAATTAGGGTCAAATTTCTAAATTTGAATATATAATATATTATATAAACAGGGGGCTTAGTGGTTTAGCATGTTCTCCTCTCAGCCCTAGGGATTCCCGGTTTGAATCCCAATCTGAGTGGAGTTTTCATGTTCTCACCGTGTCTGCGTGGGTTTCCTCTGGGTTTTCCGGTTTCCTCCCACAGTCCAAAAACAAGGATCAAGGTCAATTGAATCCTCCAAATTGCCCCATATAGAGTGTGTGTGTGAGTAAGTGTGTGCCCAATAATAAATTGGCGCCCGGTCTTGGGTCTATCTGCCCAGCGCCCGAGACGTTCTCCCCTGGATGGGCAAGGGGTACCCCCCCCCCTGCGACCCTAATAGAGGATAAAGCAGAAGATAATGAATGAATGGATGGATGTTAAACCCACAACCTTCAGCCTGATAGGCCAACACCCAAACCACTGAGCTACCACACCAACACTCATTAATGTTTTGGTTTATAATAAATTGGAAAATCAATAACGAGTTCACAACTGGTTAGAAAATCTTTATAAACCTGATGTTTCATGGCTGATCATGTGTTCTTACCCAACCATTAAACGCAAACACCTGGAAAAAGCCCACCTTGCTTTTATTTGGAATAAAAGCTGATATGTAAGGTATTTAATTAAAATTGCTATTTTAATATATAAAGTGTATTTGAAAGTTTTCCACGCCGTTGTACACGGAACGCTGGGCTGACCGACTCGTCACCTAGGCAACGTTTCCAGCTCGGAACTTTGGCACGGTTGCTTTCGTGCGCTGCATGTGACGGCTTTCTGCCGTGTGTCCGCTATGAACCAACGATCTCATCTCGATCTCGCCTCGTAAATTATATCGTTAGCACGTTTATGACTTGTATCGGGCCTTTTATAGCAGCTGTAAATGTCGATCCTTTACGACGCAACAGCCGAGATCTTTAGCGCGATACTACATGATTATCAGGTTCCGGAGATTTCAACTCAATGTCCGAGTGAATGGCTGACACGTTCTTCGATCAGGTAAAGTTCTCTGTTCAGTTGTACCTCTATTTTTTTTATTCTTAAGGTTAATGACACGTCATAAATCAAAGCTATTCATTAAATTGTTTCGGCTATAATAGAATGTTAATTGTAATAGCTGAATTCCTTTGATCTTCACTATAGAGGGCAAAAAAAAGACATGAATCGCACTGACTGTGTGGTTTTTTATTTCTTTCTTGACATCCACAGAGAAAGATTTCGCCTTTGACCAAATTTCTGATCACGTTCCACATCCCGAAAAGTGTGATACTGACCGTGATGTCACTGCTGATGGGGCTCTTTCAGCTGATTTGTCTGATTCTGGACCGGGTTCTGTTGTTTAAACTGGAGGACCGGATCGTGTTCACTGAATACTACACATTGCAGCTCGTGGTTCGTGGCTCGTTCGACCTGCAGGCGTCGGTTCTGTTGCTTTCAGAGTTGTAATGGTTTTATTTTTATTTGTTTGCTCTGCAGTCTCAGATGGCCATCAGCTTTCATTTTGCTCTGCTGGGCTTCGGATTCGCGTTAGTGTGTGGAGATCGCAGAACCACGTTGTTCGCAGGTCTCTCTCTCAGTGAGTGACGCTCCACCTCCCTCTGTGATTTAATTTGCTTTAAAAAGTTTGCAAATTTGCACAATTGTTCATCGTTTACCAAAAATCTACCAATTTATTAACTACCCATCCATCTATTATGTTCCACTTTATTCTCTACTAGGGTTGGGGGGGGGGTGTTCCCCATCCCCATCCAGGGGAGAAAGTTTCTGGCGCTGGGCAGATACACTCGGGACAGGGCGCCAATCTATCCCTGGGCACACACACACTCACACACACAAACACACTCTATATAAGGCAATTTGGAGCATTCAATTGACCTTGAATCCATGTTTTTTGGACTGTGGGAGGAACCCGGAGAAAACCCAGGAAACTCCACCCAGATTGGGATTCCAATCCCCAGCGCTGAGAGGAGAACGTAATAAGCACTAAGCCACCGTGCCACCCTATTAACCAATTGGTGGTAATTAATTCATTTTGTTTTCTATGGATAAATTGCCCATTTTCCACTAATTTTATACTTCACAGGCAGAATTAATTTGGATGAAGTGATTGAACACGATATAGTTGTATTTTGCTGGGTCTTTTGTCTTACAGTTCTGAACACCTCAACCGTCATTGGAAGCTTTGTCTTTGAGACCAGTCTGTTGTCGTATGGGATCGAGCCGCAGAGTGTTTCTAAGCCGGTTTCATTCAGGCCCAACTTTTGGTGATCAGACGCTCAAAGGATGACCTTCTGCAGGGTGGTGTGATGCTGGTGTGATCTCCTCATGAAGCTTGCCGCGGTTCCTCCGACTCTTTGAACCTGGCCCACCGATTGGAAGTAGTTCGAGCTTCTCGCCAGAGTTTCGACGGGGGACTGCATTTTAAAGACGCTGTGCAGAACGTCCCATTGCTTCAGTGCTCGGACACACCTGCTCCCGCATGCGATCTTCCACAGTGTACAAATAAAACTTTATACTGAGAATGATACCGAGGTGTCTGAGTCCAAACGTCAACTTAAAAAAAGTCATTCAATTCATTCATTCATTCATTATCTCCCGCTTATCCTCTATTAGGGTCGCGGTGGGGTTCCCCATGCCCATCCAGGGGAGAACGTCTCGGGCGCTGGGCAGATAGACCCAGGACAGGGCGCCAATCCATCGCTGGGCACACACTCACTGACACAGACACACTCTATATGGGGCAATTTTTGAGAATTCAATTAACTTGATCTATGTTTTTGGACTGTGGGAGGAAACCGGAGAACCCGGAGGAAACCCACGCAGACACGGGGAGAACATGGAAACTCCACCCAGATGGGGATTCGAACCGGGAATCCCTAGCGCTGAGAGGTGAACGTGCCAACCACTAAGCCACCGTGCCGCCACAAGTCATTCAATTCTCTATTAAATTTATTTTATTGGATTTTGTTTAATAAATTCCGCAGAATAATGAGGCCTTCCCATCCTGATGGCTGTCCAACATTTTTTTTTCTGAATAGACAAAACGAAACGACAGCAGTGACATGAATTCAGGGCTTTTATTCAGATGAACAGCAGAGGAGCCCGATTTGGGCGACATGTAATAATACTTTAGCAGACTCGCTGGCCTGGCAACTAAATATTAGTTACATCAGAATCATTTCGTTACAGAAATTGCTTGGCGAGTCATGAACGTGAGCGTACGTACTCTATACGGCGATGTGGCGTCTGAACAAAAAGCTGATTGATCATCAACGAAACGAGTGAAACGCAAAGCCATGTACTAATTATTATGGGCTTAATTATTCTTGGGTGTGTTTTGGAAATTGCGTGCAATAAACCAATCAGCGTGTCACTCGGTTTTCTCTGACTTTGGCGGGTTGCTATTTGAGTGGTGCAGCTACCGGGACTCAATGTGCTGCTCCATGAGGTTCTCCAATTGAGTGTGAATGCAGAACCCACAGTATAGTGTAGACTATGGATCTGCATTCTCTGTACAAATGCATTTAGATTTAATTGTGGCGTTGGACACATGGTGGCGCCGGTGTTGATAGCGACCAACGTCTGATTGTCGATATCTGTAGAGGTTGTTTTCAGTCGGCAATGCACCTGGGCTTATAGCAATATGCCAGAAATATACCTAACCACTCCTTATTTGGCGACTGCCACTCCCAGATATATTCACACGCAGCGTTGCTATTTAAACCATGCAGGTGAAAAAATGGCTGTTGGCGGGGTGCAAGATAGTAATGTGAGATAGGAACCTATGATTTAGATTTTAACTGAACAAAGCATCAGCGGGGACAGCATTCATACAACCCGGACGTAGTGGATAAATCTAATGAACCTAATAGGGCAATTACGACATACCCCACGTCCATCTGACCGACAGCGCGGATTAGAAGTGCTTCAGATTGTTCATCGCAGTCCGTGTAGACGTGCTCACGTTTGAAGACGACATGTAAATAAATACGAAAAAGATCTGCAAAAGATTACAGCCAGCCCTATAATTCTGTGTTTGAAGAGAGAGAGGACTTGTGATGTGAGGGTGGAGGGTCAGCTGGTGCCTCATCTACACCGCCAGATATCTGCAGAGCAGCACCGCGCTGAGCAGCATCAGCAAGGAGGGCGAAGAAAAGACTGCACAACCAACAACGACAACACAGTCAACCACGTTTACACAATGCCATTATACAGTTTAACATACAGTACAGGTCAAAAGTATGGCTCCACTTATTCTCCATGTTCTCAGTTCCACTTCCTGTAAAGATGACCATTGTAGTTCTACAATTCCATTCTGTAGTCCATCCCTCACAGAGCAGGGGTTATTTGGTTTGGGTGGGTGCATTATTCCTATCCCGGCAGTGTCACTGAGGTGTTTAAATGAATCCAAATGATACCTGTTCCGTGATGGTCCTGGCCAACTGAGAACCAACATGGGACTAACAACAAAGAACACAGATGGACTACAGTCTGGAATTGTAAAACTACAAAGTCCATCTGTATGGTAAGTGGAGGACATAGATGATGTAACCAGACACATTTAAAACAATGCATGACTTTATGAAGGTAAACAGGACCCACCTGCCGAGGAAGAGGCACACTCTAAAGCTTGAAGAACATCCATGTAGGTTCTGCCGAGCCAGTTCTCGTAGGTCTTTCTCTCACCGACACCGACTATTCTCACTGTGGAGTCTTTAAAGATCAGATCTGAGCTTCCATAAGTACCGGACTCAAACATCTTAAAGCCGGACGAAGAGTTCACGCCAAAATATTGCTGAGGAGAGAATGTTTCGGGGTTATTTGGAAGTCTATGGAACGGTTCTGACCTATTAAACATCACATGGACCACAAGAATGCTCTTTAAAAAGTATCCAAAGCCACGAATGGATTTGGAATAGAACGTTCAGCAAACCTGCGCTTTATTTAAAAGACCCAAAACGACCGAGGGGTTGCCGTCCGGCCGGACCATGACGGCGTGGGCGGGAACACGGGCGAGGTTGCACTGCTTATATTGAGTGACCTCTGCACGCGACTCTTGAGGGCACAGCAGCTGAAAGTCTTTGGAGTTCAGGTCATGGTTCCATCGATCGGTTCCGTTACCTGGGGATAGAAACCGGCTTCAGCCTCGAACCTCAACAGGAGATGAAACCCCCCCTGTCTTTAACGAGAACGTCGAATCCTTTACCATCAGAGTTCTGGAAAACAGTGGAGTGCTTCACGAAAGCCACCTCGCCGTGACCCTCGACCAGACACCTGGAGCATCACGAGGTCTTTAGGTGAACAGTGTGATAAACACAGGACCGAAAAACCCATCGGTAAATCGAAGCTTTGTACCTGAGGGCTCCGTTGTATCCTTCAAACCGATCCTGACCTTCCACGCATTTGTTCTGTCCGTCGGCGTCTCCGGCGCACTGGGCGCAGAGGCTTGTGGGTAATCCAGGCTGATCGGCACCAGGTACACAGCTGGCTGTGAAGAACTCCCCGGCAGCTGGTGGGAAATAATCCACACTGTAATCCACACTGTAATCCAAACAGTATGGTGATCCCTAAAATCCACATCCTCTTATGATCCTGGACTTTTACTGCTATAAAAATATGATATTTTTCTCTATTTTTCCACTTTAAACAAGTCGATCATTTAAAACTACTTCAGACTAAAATATAAATATTGAATATTGATGAAATTTTGTAGACATTTAACCTTTTATAGACCAGTATGTTTCCATAGCACATTGTTTTTTATTAAAAAAGAAAGAAAAAAAACTATTAGAATAATAATAATTCTTATAAAATTATTATAAATCTTAACATGAGGCATTTATTCATGTTAAAATAATTGGGGGAGTCAAAAATAGTGTTTTTATTGGTTGTCAATTGGACGTTTTTTTTTATCCAAAGGACAAAGAAAGGATGGTCTTTGGCAAGCGCGGCACGTGCCGGTGGCTTAATGGTTAGCAGGTTCGTCTCTCAGCGCTGGGGATTCCCGGTTCGGTATCCCAATCTGGGTGGAGTTTCCATGTTCTCCCCGTGTCCACATGGGTTTCCTCCGGGTTTTGCGGGTTTTGATCCAAAAACATGGATCAAGGTCAATAGAATTCTCCAAATTGCCCCATATAGAGTATGTGTGTGTGTGAGTGAGTGTGTGCCCAGCGATAGATGCCCTGTCCTGGGTGTATCTGCCCAGCGCCCGAAATGTTCTCCCCTGGATGGGCATGGGAACCACCCCCCCTCCACGACCATAGTAGAGGATAAAGTGGAAGATAATGGATGGATGGACGGGTCTTCGGCAAATTAGCACTTGTTTTCTAATTTAAGGATTTGCGAAGATCCTGCAAGAACGTTTACCAAAAGTCTCTTCATTCTTTCGTTTCTTCATTTTGGTAAATAAATGCAGTTATAGTGAAAAGACAAACGCTTACCTTGGGCAAGCTGGCATTCCTGTGGGGGGATCAGTCCTTTCTCGATCAGCATGCCCATGGGAATGTTCCAGCCGGCCGTCCTGCCGTAGCCGGTGTGGCAGGACGTTTTACCTCTTAAATCGCCGAACCGCTGGACGTCTCTGTTACTCTTCTTCACGACAGCCACGGCGTAATAGATGCTGCCGTCGCTGTCTCCTGTAATAATAAGTGTTTTTTAATTCTGTACTCGTTTACCTTGTTGTTATTGTTGTTAGTTGCAGGGACATGAGGCTGGTACTCACCTGTGTAGCTCTCAGCAGCAGCAGGAACAAGACCATAGTCCTTACCAGCTGTGTAGACATGTCCTCCATCAAGAGTGATGGCATCCGCCTCTTTGTTCTGTATTATTACAAAAATTAATTAAAAAATCCTTTTATCTACCAATATCTACTAATATATCTACTAATAATTTATCTACCACCCACAGTACCAGACGGACTACAGGGGGGCAATTGTAGAACTACAACGTCCATCCACAGGGGTCGTGATGATGCACTGACCTGGATTTTCTCCATGCAGTCCTCCACCGATGAGCTATATAAACATCTGATGTTGGGAGAGAGTCCTTTCCCTTTGAAGGCCAACGCCATGTCCGTGCATTTCCGCTGCTCGGCGAACGTCAGCACGCACCATCTGAGCGTCTCAGGGACATCTACACATACGACCTTTCATTTGACCTTGAATTACCTGAGATCTTATGGCTTATTGGGATGGAATGTGGAACGAGGGTTCGAACCATCGCTTTGGCAGTCTGCAGCTTTCAGAATGTTGTAGTACCCCTGACCCATCCAGCGAACGTAGTCCTGATCGGACGCGGCGATGAACTGCGTGGAGTTGTCACTGAACAGCAAATTCTTGCCTCCAAAATTCGGCGAGGAGAAAAAGGAAAAGCCAGATTTCTGCTGAGGGACAGAAAACGGAACGTCAGCCCTGAATTCATCGCCCCCTGCACTGAGGTTCTCAAACATCATCAGTCAGCTCAGTACCAATCCATCCTGTAACATATCGTACACCACCGAGCTCTCCATGTCACTGCGGACCACGACGCCCCTGGACGGCACCCTGGCAAGACTGCAGTCCCTGTACTCTGAGACCGGCCTGCGAGACCCGTCCGGACACAGCAGATGAAAGTCCGCGGAGCGCAGATCCTTGGCCCACGGCTCTCCGTTTCCTAACATTATAAGACATTGTTATCACTTAATAATTTTTTCATCAGGAGAACCTCAGGAAATAACGTCAATACAACATCGATCCATGTATTATACTGATGATGTCATGAGTTTGCCTCGGAAAGCAAATAAACGCCTCAGCTTTTCAGTCGGAGTCAAGGTTAGGTCTATATTTTGTTCGCAAAATGGTTCTAAATGTGGAACGCAGTATGTGAACACTGGATGGAACCTGAATATTAATTGGACTGGCAGTCCTGCAGGATGCCCTCTTAATAGACTCACATATAGTTTTCCAGTTTTTAGTTTTTCCATTTGTTTAATATCTGGACATGTCTGTCCTACATTGTTGTTGCTGCCTGGCCGCTCAAGGAGGACGAGTCCCCCACTGAGTCTTGGTCCTCCCAAGGTTTCTTCCTTGAATAACAACATAAAAGGGAGTTTTTTCTTGCCACTGTCGCTTCGGCTTGCTCTTTGGGGGTTTAAAGGCTTTTCATTCTGTAAAGCTGCTTTGTGACGATGTACTGATGTAAAAAGCGCTCTATAAATAAATAACTTATACTTGAACGCAGTCAGTGTTGCGTTTTGTGTGGAGGCCGTCGTGTACGGTACTTTATTAAGATTCCAGTTTAAGGAATCACACAATGTCATCATGGTGCAGCCTTTATTGAGGGTTCGGTTACTTTAGAGTCCCTGTGATGGACGTTATGATGTCACAACATTTTAAAATTGTTGCTTTTCTTCTGATCGCAGCGCGTAGACGACACAGCACATACGTAATGTTAAAGCCATAAGGAAAAACAGGTTAAAAGTTCAAGTTCAAGTCATTTATTTATAGAGCGCTTTTTACAACAGTACATTGTCACAAAGCGGCTTTACAGAATGTAAAGCCTTTAAACCCCCAAAGAGCAAGCCGAAGCGACAGTGACAGTGGATAGCTCAGTGGTCAGGGCGGTTGGGGTTCAAATCCCAGGTCC